>CAUYRB010010411.1:0-11160 GCA_963574695.1 Propithecus perrieri
AAAAATTAGCCGGGCATGGTGGCGCATGCCTGTAGTCCCAGCTACTCGGGAGGCTGAGGCAGGAGGATCGCTTGAGCTCAGGAGTTTGAGGTTGCTGTGAGCTGGGCTGACGCCACGGCACTCACTCTAGCCAGGGCAACAGAGTGAGACTCTGTCTCAAAAAAAAAAAAAAAAATAAATAAAGTCTAAATGACTCTCCATGCCTACATAGCCCAAAATGACCTGGTCCAATGCACTTTCTGTTTCTTACCAACTTCCCACCACTCTTCCCCTAGCTCATTTCATTCCTGCCCAGAACCCAGTAGGGATTTCTCAAACATGCCAAGTATAGGCCCACCACAGGGGATTCCAGCTATTCCCTTGACTTGGAATGTTCTCTAACCAGGTATTCACACTGTGTTCAGTCTCTGCTCAAACATCACCTCCTCAGAGAGGGTCTCCCTCATAACCCCCTCTAAAGAAACAGTACTACCACCACCGCTTTTCTCTTACTCTAGCATTTCTTAAACTCTGTAACATTTATTACTACCTCACTTTATACTGTATATTCATAGGTTTATTCCATGTTCTTTATATCCACTAAAATATAAGCTCCTTGTGAAAGGGAACTTGGTCTGCATTCCCAGTGCTGATAAAGCTCATGAACTAAAGTGTGCTCTCAATAAATATTTGTTGAATAAATGGATACCAATGTTAACATTTTGGTTAAAAATTTAAAAATAATACCTTTGGATGCTTATTTTGGGCTAGTCATCCTTTTAAACATTTTATATTCATAGACTTATTTAGTCCTCTCAACAATCAGATGAAAAAGGTATTATTCTTTTCCTTTCATATGAAAGAGGAAATTGAGATGCAAAGATGTTAAATAACTTGAGATATAGTTAGAAAGTGATGGAACTAGAATATTAACCTAACCAGTCTGGCCTCAGAGTCAAAACTTGCAGCCATTGGTTCGAGTTCTTCTTTCTCTCTCTCTTTCACATATATGTATTCTCACATGCATAGTGTTTGGGGTATGATTTTCCATATAATTAAATATCCTCTGACAACATTATTTTAATGTCTGCATTACAGTCTACCCTGTGAGTTTGTGACAGGAATTTTCAAGCCAATCACATGTGGTAGACATTTACAGATGACTTTCTTTTTCTACTATTATAATGAGTGCTTATTATGTATAAGTCCAATTATCAGATAAAAAAGAGACATGTTCTCAAGGAATTTTTGTGTATATTACCAAGTTATTTTCCAGAAAAAAAACCTTAATGCCCATTTTCTCATATCCTCACAAACCTAGGTATATATTTTTAAAATTCCAGTCATTTTGGTAAAATCTTTTATTTGATTTTTCTTTATTATGTAATGCTTGTCATAGTTCAAATGTGGTTGAACATTTTTCATAAATATATTTGTCCATTTTTGACTCCCCATTTTTATTGAGCGAAATTCTTAAATTTTGTCTTATAGAATTTTAACATCCATATATTTGATATAGGTCATATATTTTGCAAATATTTTCCTAGTCTATAATTGCCTTCACATTTTTCTTATGTTGTTTCATATCAAAAAGAAATTCTAGCAATGTAATCGAATATATATATTTGTATGTATATATATACACACGCACACATTTTATTTCTATGGTTCTTGTTTTATATATTATTAAACAAATGCCCTAATACATAACATCTTCAAGCTATATCCAAGTCTCTTTAAAAATAAATTGATAGATGTGAAAGCATAGATCTTACACTGGATTTCATTTAAATGGATCAGCAGAAAAGAAGGTGGGATCACTAAGCTAAAATGTTAAACAGGTAACCCAATTTGTTAATTCACTACCACCACTCTACCAAAATTATTTTTGTCATTAAAAAATTGTTTCTTTGGTTACTATAGCCTTGTAGTAAAGCTTGAAGTCTGGTACTCGTGATCAAATTGGTACTAACTGATCAACACTAAGGTGCTCACATAGTAGTAACATTCACTGGGTGTTAGTCAGGTGGGAGGGGTGATGGTGGGGGGTAAACTCACAACTAATGGATGCGGAGTACACTGTATGGGGGAAGGGCATGCTTGTAGCCCTGGCTTGGGCGAGGCAAAGGCATTATATGTAACCAAAATGTTTATACTCCCATGATATTCAAAATAAAAAAAAAGTTTCTTTTGTAGATTATTTCCATGTTCATTTTTTTAAATTATTTCAAAATATTACAGGGGTACAAATGTTTTTGGTTACATGGATCACTTTTGTTATGATTGAGTCAGGGTTATAAAGTGCCAGTTAACTGAGTGGTGTTCACTGTACCCATTAGGCAGGTTTTTGCCCATCCCCTCCTCCCCCATCCCCGCTCTTTAATTTCTACTGAGTTTTACTTCCTTCTGTGCACATGTGTGCTCATTGGTTAGTTCCAATTTAATAGCAAGTACATGTAGTGTTTGTTTTTCCATTTTTTAGACACTTCACTTAAGATAATGGTCTCCAGTTACATCCAAATTGTTGCAAAAGGCCTTAATTCATCCTTCCTCATGGCTGAGTTGTATTCAATAGCATACATGCTCATTGCCTTTTTTACTATTCATTAAGAGATAGTCACCAGTTTCAAAGATCACAACGTTTGGAATTGATAACATATATTTCCCAGAATTATTTATTCTAGTTCCAAGTTGCCTAAATGTTCCATATAATTAAGCCTGTTTTCTTTATACATAAATTATCACAACTGTATTATTTTAATTCCAATTAAATATTTTTTAAGGATTATTTATTTGAGGCCGTGTTTCTAAAATTTACCTTATTTACATTTCCTGTAAATTTCCAGGATACATTATATATGGCTAGAGACCAAAGACAGGGCAACTCTTTTCCTTCTCCCTAAGCTGGAATCTCTATCATAACACGGACCCAATCTAAATGAGATTAAAAAGTCTATGCCCAAGGGAAGTACTTGCTATTAACTAGCAGTGTATACAATTAAACTTAAAGTACGGTCACAGTGTTTTAATCAGGAAAGCTAATAGTCATTTCTGTCCCGTGGGGTAATAAATGAAGGCAAAAGCAATTGAACATGCTTTCTGATGTGCTAAGTGATATATGGGCTCACTTGAGTCACCAAATTGGAAGGGCCACATGCTTAGTTAATCAACACTGCACAGTCATATTGGGGGAGAGGTGATAAATTTAACAGATGTTACACTAGCAGGGGTCAGGGTAAAATGGACTTGATCCACCACCTTAGTAATTAAAGTGATGTCTTTAAATGCCTATTATCAAATGCCTGACTATAAAAGAGAATGAATTTTTTACTCTCAGTCATTCACTGTAAGTGGATTTAGTAATACCATCACCACAATGGTCCAAGCTGACCACTGAATAATATGGATTGACTAATATGTTGACAGTTAGGGTAGAAAATCACATCCTGGGAGACCAGTTAATGCACTTCTTCCAGAATTTTCAAGGCTGATTAGAACAAAATCACATCCATAAGAAACCATTAAGACTATACTCAGGTGATAAATTACTGTTCATGTAGGCTTTTCTCCTTCAAGAATAAGGCACGTATTCTCTGACTAGAAACATCGTTTCTCTTGCACACAATCTAACTTACAAAAGAACAAAAGGAATTCTTAGCCAAAATTTAGTTGTCTTCCATTTCAAGCATATTTACCACAACTTGTATTTGTATATGTGTTAGAATGGGAAAGATATGGTTCTGAAATTAAAAATTTAATGCCTATTTTCTGAATAAATCCTTTCTGTTCTGAAATTCTAGTCACTTTTAAAGCATGGAAGTTGAATTTAATAGCATATATGAATTCTCCATATCAATGGAGAGAATAGGATTTTTATTAGAAGTATTTTAGTCCACCAAATTTCAATTTTTACCCATTTCCATTATCTCTATCCACCACCTTCAGACCACAGTTGTATTGTTGCTTTTTGTTTGGTTTTGATTTAGCCAGAAAAGAACAGTGTCTTAAAAGATGGCCATTTTCCTTCCTTTCACAACTCTTCAGGAATAAAGAAGTGTCTCTCTTTCTCTCTCTTCTATATCTCCAGTATTAGATAGAAAAGTACACTCAAAAGTAAACCTAAGGAAGGCAATGAAAGGGATATTTAAATCTTCTCTTTTCTCATCCCATCCCATGCCCTGGGCACTCTACAAAATTCTAAAGCTGTTCTTGATCAACTGCCATTGAACTTGAACTTTAAGACCAAGAGTTACTGGAATTGAAAATCAGGTCTACATTTTACTGATGACAATGTTCACAAATGATTCCTGTGTATATTAGTTTGAAGATATTATTTTAAATGTCTCCATTCACTTGTCTCACTTGGCCTCTTTTCTGTCACTGTCTGCTATGGTTTGAATGATGATGTTCCCTTCAAAATTCCAAGACTGAAATTTAATCACCAATGTGATAGTATTAGGAGGTGGGGCCTTTAAGAGGTAATTAAGTCATGAGGGTGGAGCCTTCATGGATGGGATTAGGGCCCTCAAAAAAGGGCTTGAGGGAGCCGGTTCGCTCTCTTGCCCTTCTGCCATGTGAGGACACAGCATCCCCTCTGGAAGATGCATAACAAGGTGCCATCTTGGAAGGAAGCAGAGACGAGGCCCTTACCAGACACCAAACCTGCTGGTGCCTTGACCTTGGACTTCTCAACCTTCAAAACCATAACAAATAAATTTCTGTTGTTTATATATTATCCAGTCTGTGGTATTTTGTTACAGCAGCCCAGAAGGACTAAGAGAGTATTTCACATGACTAAGCCTATTCCCTCTGAGCCTCAGTCCCTCAATTGTAAAATGAAAATAATATCCATCCTATCTCTTTTCACATTATTTGTACTATTATGATAAACAATAAAACAATGAATGTTCTATTAAAAAAGTATGAGTGGATACAGTGCATTAAAAACCTGCTCCCCCGTCCCACCATCTCCCTAGAAAATCTCACTCCTCTGAGGTAGATTTTTGTTAAATGACATCTAGTCTTCCAAACACAAGCTATGATTGAGTCACAAATGAATCATATCCAATGGTAAATAATGTAGCATAGGAAATCTTGGAGTAATATTCCAAGAAGGTGAAAATGGAAAGAAACATATAAACTAAGATCACAAATCCACTGTTCCACACCTTGGTTTTTGTTGTGTTTTTAGTCTTACACTTTATGGTATACAATAGGTCTGTTTCAATATCTTAGTATCTGAAATAGCCATATTATATAATATGTCATTGCATGAATGTATCAAAATATATCTTACTAACTATTCCTGATGCACAATAGTTTCACTAAAGGCCTTCCGTAGAGATGTTAATCTATGTTTTTACTCAAGACCACCCTTGGAGCTGCACAACCAGAGGCCCTGTCCTAACCCCTTCTTTAGAGGGCTGCTTCTGTGGTACTTCTCTAACCATGACCCTAACCCCGCCAACAGTGGGACAGAACACCAGGACTAAGGAAATGCCCACCCAGAACCTACATACTCTATTTTAGATTATCTGAGTACTTGGAACTAGAGTATCCTTTCCAAACAGTATTGACCCTGCTTCCAGGGACTGAAAGGGACTCTTAGCTGGGTCTGTCCTTTCTCAGGGTGCATTGCAAGTGGACACCTTCAGGACTGTGAGGTGGCCAAGGGTAGTTGTTTGAAAGTGGTTGTGGGGGATGTAGTTTAAATGCACGGACTTAAATTGTGCACATATATGTTGCAAGGTCCCTTCTGGTTCAGGATTATACTAGAGTGGGACAAGAAAAGGGTCACACTGAAACCTGGCAGCTTCCTTTTATACTCTTGTTCTGGGCCTTATAAATTTAGGAGCTCATCTACTTTCACTAACAATATCTAAGAGTTTCTGTTTCCTGAAAGATTGCCAACAATTGGTATAATTTCTTTTCATCTTTGCCATTCTGAGAATATAAAAATCATGTATTATTTTTATTTTACACTTGATCTTAGCCAAAAGACTGAGAAGTGATATATTTTTCATTTGCGTTTATTTGGTTTATATTTTCACATGCTGAATGACTATTTCAATTTTTTTCCAATGAACTTATTTTTATTGTTGTCTATTTTAAAAACAAAATTATAAGTACTGATCTGTTCTTCCTCTACATAATTCTGTCATTTTGAGAATGTTATATAAATGCAATCATGCAATATGTGACCTTTTAAAATTGCCTTTATTCACTCAGCAAAATGCCCTTGAGATCCACCCCACATTGTTACATGTAGCATAAGTTTTCTCCTTCTTATTGCTGAGTAGTATTCCATGGTATGTATGCACAGCTCTTTGCTTAGCCATTTACTTACTGCAGGGCATTTTTGTTGTTTCCATTTTCTGGCTGTTACAACTAAAGCTGCTATGAACTCCTAACAAAGAGATGTAGCATGAGTACTTATCTGTGCCTCCGTTTTCTCATCTGCAAAATGTGAATAATAGTAATACCTAACTAATGGCAGTCTTATGAGATTTCAATGAGTCTGTCAGAGTAAAACATTAAGAAGAGTTCCTGGTATATAGCAAGTAAATATTAGCTTTTATTAGCATTATAAATTATCACTGGCTCACTTTTATCATATATTCTACTTTTTACTTCTAATATGGTTTTAATACTTGTAATGGCTTTATTATCTTCAATTTCTTTCCTTACTTTTTCATTTTTCCTGTTTTTCTGTTCTCTTTGAATTATTTTTCAACTTCTCTAGTATTGTGTCCTTTCTTTCTTTTTTTTTTTTCTAGAGTCCATGTTCTCTTTTATTTCAATAAACTTTTTAAAGTCAATTCCTACTTTTCTAATGTAAACTGAATAGTCTCATGGACACACTGTAAACCATTCCAATTTCCACTTTGGTGATCTACTCACTCTGTAAAGAGAGATTCCAGAAACAAGGTAAGACAGCCATCAAAGTGATTTAGCCTTTATTTATTGCTCAAAAACTACAAATTGAGTTTCTGCTTTCACTCTATCCCCTATCTTACCTCATCCTCATTACGCTTTGTGTCAGAACTTCAGGTTGCATAAAGTAATCTCATTTTATAGTGGATGCTGCTGACATCACTCCACTTCTGATTTTAGCTGTAGTGCCAGTGGACAGTTCTCTGTGGACTCAGTCTCACCTCATAACACCAGCATCCAATCTGAAGTCTGAATTGTGTATCTCTCTGCTTTCAGCGTCACCTCCTTCTCAGGAGCCTGCTTTTCAGTCCACAAGTGCTACCTGGAGCATCGGGTACTTAGGACCCCTGAGACAGCCTTCAGACCCTAAGTGATAGGATGCTATAGATAAATGCTCTGTCTCTGTCTTCAAGTGAACAATTCTGAAAGGCATTCTGTGTACCTCTCAGTGGTCCCAGTGGAATCAAATGCTTATTGATTATCATAGTAACTTTGATAGCCGCCTGCACGTGGGCTTTTCTTCCATCCTTATCTCATCCACCTTGTTCCCTAGCTCCTGTTTCTGGAGTCACTGTCTACGTAATCTCTCTGCATCAAAATCCTTGTCTCGGGCTCTGCTCTGAAGAAACCCAAACTAAGATATATGTCTATATAATATCTCATTAAGCCCTTTTCCTATGTTGGTCTGCAATATGGAACTTAACTACAAGGGATATTCCCAAACTTTATGGTGGCCTATTCCTGTCACAAGTTTTAGTCATTTAAAATATTGTTACTTTGGCAACTCAGGATCAAATAAATTCATATATTCAAATATATGCATCCTGCCTCAGATTTAGAGTTATATATGACATTGTGTCATGCAAATGGAGGGTTTTTCCTCTATTTTTACCATTTTCATGAAAGGCAAAAAGCTTCCTTTTTCTATAAAGTTTAGAAACCTTTAGTAATTGAAACAGGAGCATTAGATGGTCTAAATATAAGGTAATCAGAGGAGAATGGAATTTATCCTTTGTTCCTTGTCACCTTGACCTCTATAATCAGGGAGAAGGGCTGCATCTATAAATAGGGATAAACCACATTTTAATAATTGGTTTTAAATTTCATTTCCATTTAATTCTAACTAGAACTATAAACAAACAAAAACAGCTAGTTGCAGATGCATCCACTTTCTTTTCCTTTGAAAATACATTTATGATTGATATATTTGCATATTTTGAAAGCTATGATAAGAAGAAACCAAAATAATTTTCAAGATAGTGATTTAGGAGAACAAAGCATTCTTAACTGGCATTCCGTTTTGAGTATTAGTATTACATGATGTTGAATATGTTTAATTTCCTAGCCATAAAATGATATTAAATTTTTAAAAATGATTCTAATTTGGTTCACCCACTAATACTAGAATTTACTTATATAATGTTTCTATGCATAAAAATTAGGTCACTACAATTCTAAATGACATACTGATTTGACACTGTCCATAGACACTAGTTACTTGTGCAGTCGTGTTTTAAAGCAATTCCTTCATTCAATAGTAGCATTTTGGAATGACTTTTGTCTTCTGGACTATGCCAGGCAACAGGAAGGAGAGATGAGGCCCTTGACTGCACAGAGCTGACAGTCTGAAGAGACTATCAACATGTGAACAGGCAATGCCAACCCCAAATGAGCAGCACCATGATAAAAGAAAAACGGAGCTGTGAGAGTATCCAGGACAATGTCTAATCCAGACTTATGGGATAAGAATGAGTTCTCAAAAGAAATCCTTATCTAGTTGCATAATAATTGAAACAAAAAGCTTTTCAATTATAACGCTGGTTCCCTAAAAGATATCAAAAGAAACTATTTATCTGAAAAATTCCACACAAGTTAGAATTAGTTATTTTGCCTCTCCGTGTCTATAAACAGGCAAAGAGAAAGAAAGCTTTCAATATAGATCTTTCTTTGAACAGATTTCTTCTGAAAGTGATTTATTGGCTATGATTAGTTCTCTGTAAACATCCCAAAAGAACAAAGTTTTAATACTTGAAATTATTCAGGAGAAAATAACCTAAACACCTTCATTAAATGTACTTTGATAAAGGCAGAATATTGTTGCTAATCCTAATTAAAGCTCTTTACAATGTTCCAAAGGACAAAGAACAGAAAATAATGATCTAAGAAAAAGACATTGTGACTGCCTCAATGCATTTTCTGTTTCTTTACAAGATAAATGTTATATGAAGGTAAATCAATATCAGGAAGAAGAGTTTTAGCCCACTTAACTGTACTAAAATTTAATATTTATTGAGCATTAACAATATATAGGAAACTGTTTAAAAATTTAAGTTAGTCATGGTCTCTGGCCAGAGATGCTTATTTTTTTCCTAACCGCATTTGAGTTCCAGCCATAGCTCTTACAGCACCATACTTTCTTTGTTAGAGATCTAAATGTTAATTGTTATAAAATTCTTACATTCTTCATAGGCAACCTTAGACAAAGCAACTACTAAGTGTTTGTGGCTCCTAAACATCAAGCATAACAACAGATGAAACTATTAGTATAAAATTATTGAAATATAGGGAAAACTCAATATAATCTATTTCTAAAAGCTATTAGCAAGGGTGCAGAATAAAAAAATCAATATGCAAAAATCAATTTCATTTTTATGTAATAGCATCAATTATAAATTGAAATTTTATAAAAATACCATTTACAGTAATGACAAAAATATGACATACTCAACTATAAATCTGATGAAATGTGTGCAAGATCTAAATACTACAAAATAGTACTGAGAGAAATTTCAAATATGAAATAAATGGAGAGATATACCATGTTCATGAGTCAGAGGACTGAATATTGTTAAGATGTCAGTTCTCTCAAATTGATCTATAGACTTAGTACAATCTCAATCCAAATATTAGTGTTCATTTTTGGTAGAAATTGACAAACATTCTAAAATCTACATAAAAATGCAAAGGACCTAGAATAGCCAAAACAATTTGGAAAAGAAGAATAAAGTTGGAAGACTAACTGCTACCTGATTTCAAGCCTTCTAATAAATCTAGAGTAGTCAAGATGGTGCAGTACTGTTGTAAAGGTAGAAAAATAACTTAATGGAAGAGAATGAAGTGTCCAGAAATACACACACACACGTATATGGACAATTAAGTTTCAACAAAGTTGTATAGGCAAATTAGTAGAGAAAGGGCAGTCTTTTCAACAAATAGTGATGGAAAAAATTGGATGTCCATATGCAAAAAGTAAACTCTAATTTATATCTCATGTCTTATACAAAAATTAACTCAAAATAGATCATTTTTTCATAAATGTAGACCCTACAATTAATTTTAAAAATCTATCAGAAAATATAGGAGAAAGATCTTTGTAACTTTGGCATAGGAAAAAAATTCTTAGATACAACACCAAATGTGCAATTAATAAAAGAAAAATAAATCAGATGTCATCAAAATTAAAATGTGACCTTTGAAAGACACTATTAAGAGAATGAAAAGAGAGCCACAAATGAGATATAAAACATTGGAAAATCATATGTTTAATAAAGGAATTGTATCTAGATATTTAATACTTGAACAATTGTATACTTTAAATAGGTGCAGTTTATGTCAATTGTGTTAAAGATATTTTAAACATTTATTGAAATATTTTTACTTCACTAGGTAAACAACATTCTATAATGTCACCTTCTGCTTTTCTAGCATAAACCGTTCTCATTATTTCCCAGAATAAAATGGAAAGCAGCTTGCAAAATTCATCCTAAGCAGTTTCCAGGCACTCTTCCGGAGACAACAGAAAACTTTTACTAACAAGAATGGAAATGCATATTACCTTTCTTTTTTTTTCCTTAGAAATTGTTAAGATACTTTCTTTTTTTTTTTCTTTTTCTTTTATTTCAGCATATTATGGGGGTACAGATGTTTAGATTACGTATGTTGCCCTTGGTACCCCCCCCAAGTCCGTGTTTCAAATATGTCCATCCTTCGGGTGGTGCGCATTGCACTCCTTGTGTATACAAATACCCGTCCCCTCCTCCCCCCTCCCCCCTCCCCCGCCCAACATCCAATAGATGTTATTCTTATATGTGCATTTATGTGTTGATTAGTTAATACCAATTTGATGGTGAGTACAAATGGATCCCGTTCTTCTGCTCTTGTGGTGCCACACTTTGGATAATGGGCTTAAATTTAATCCAGGAAAGTATAAGAGGTGCTAGATCACTGTAATTTCTTATGATTGAGTAA
>CAUYRB010010414.1:0-96485 GCA_963574695.1 Propithecus perrieri
CAGCACCCCCCGTGAAGAGACAGGAATGGGCTACAAGACCTCTCCTCCCCACTCGGCTTTGAGAGTGCTGAGCTCCCATTCAAAGTCTGTAGCAAGTGTCATTTAAAAGGTGAATAGAAATACCATTTGATCCAGCAATAACACTATTAGGCATCTACCCAAAAGAGCACAAAACATTCTACGATAAAGACATCTGCACCCGAATGTTTATGGCAGCACAATTCACTATTGTAAGAACATGGAAACAACCCAAGTGCCCGTGAATCCATGAGTGGATTATCAAAATTTGGTATATGTTTACAATGGAATATTACTCAATTATAAGAAACGACAGTGATCTAGCACCTCTTACACTTTCCTGGATTAAACTTAAGCCCATTATCCAAAGTAGGGCACTAAAAGAGCAGAAGAACAGGATCCATTTGTACTCACCATCAAATTGGTACTAACTGATCAACACTAGGTTGATCACATGGCAGAAATACTCTCTAGGGATTAGGGGGATGGGGGGGCAAATCTACAACTAAAGGACACAGGGAGCACTAAAGGGAGAGAAGGGCATGCCTTTAATCCGCATTTGGGTGAGGCAAAGACATAAAGTGTAACTATAATGTTTGTACCCTCACAAAACCCTGGAATAATACATAAAAAAAGAAGAAAGAAAGAATACAAAACTCCAAATAAAAAAAAAAAAATGGTGAACCTTCTTTAAAGGCTAGTTAACACAGCAGTGGCTCCAAACGTAACAATGGCTCTAAACCAACCTTTTGATTGATCAATAAGGAGAAATGGTGGGTCTTCAAAGACCCTAAGACTTCTGTCAGGGAATACGCAGATGATGGCAGGGGAAGAAGGAGGAACCCAGCAGAGGAGAAAACCAGGGCAAGAGGTCTGACCACAGGCAGGGCCGCGTCTGGCGTATGCAGAGCAGTCAGCACTACTCACCCTCAGCAGCCTCTCTGCAGTTCCCGAGTGAGTAGCTGTCCTGATATGGCTGGGAGGGTCAGTCTCACGGTTTTATTGACATTCCCAGCATCCAGCTATCATGCAAAGCCTTTTACACGCACAGATTCCTGCCTCTCTTCTTAACGTGCTAAAACTCCAGGAAAATTCACATTTCATTTGCAAAAAATGATAATACCTTTTTCTCTACATCCTTACCTCTCAAGAGGGCGATAGTGTTATCATTCTATTTCGTTGATGTTGTTGTTGATGACATGTCTATGAAAGGACGCTGCTGTTACTTAAATTTGCATTTCCTTGATTACCAGTAATTTTGAGTATCTGTGTGTTTATGACCACAGTACCCACTTTTGGGTAAATTATCTATCCACGTCTATTTCTATTATTTGCTGCCTATTAGTAAGGTTTTATTAACTTTTATCTATTATCCATGATACAGATATACTGTTAATGTAATTTCTCATTGACCTTGTTTCAACCTTCTACAGCTTTTGGTTTCTTGTCTTGGTTAGGAAGTCTCCACAAATCCTAAATTGTATGTATAGGTTCCTAGATTTTCTTCTGTAAATGAATTCATTCATTCATTTATCTATCTATGTATTTTTACATTGAAGTCTTTAGTAATCCGGAATTTATTTATATATAATGTGACAGACAAGGGCTCATTTCTATTTCCTTCTGGATGGACAGCAAGTTGAGCCAGCACCTTCCTTCTCATGTGGAATTGAAATCCCAACTTCATAATATATTAAAATAGCAAGTGCTTTGGAATCTATGTCTAGATTTGCTATTCATCTAACGTTTTTTTCAAAAATTGATGCCTTATTTATTTGACTATAGTGACTTTACAGTATGTTTTAATATCTATATTCACTATTCTTTTCACATATTTATTATTGGACATTTTATTTTTCCACATAAGCTTTAAGATCATTTTATATTATTTGAATTTTGGGAGATCTAACATTTTCACTATTTTCAATCTACACACTCAAGAACTTAGTATGATTTTCCATTTGTTTGAGTCTGGTTCTCAGGACTTTATAGTTTTCTTCACACAGTATTTCTTTGCATTTTTTTGTAATTATGAATTAATTTTTCCCATTTCTGTGTTTAGATTTTTGCTATTGATTATGTATATATATATATCTCTTCATTTTGTCAAATTCTCTTATCGATTTAAGTATTTTTTTTCTTAACTCTGTTGGGGTTTCCAGGAATATAATAATATTATCAACAAAAAGAGTTTTACTGTTTTTTTCCAGTGTTTATACAAATCATTATTTTTAGTTTAATTTTATTTTAGTGACAGGAGTCTCACTATGTTGTCCAGGTTGGACTCAAACTTCTGGGTTCCAGGGATCCCCTGACCTCAGTCTCCTGCATCTCTGGAACTATAGGTGTGCACCACCATGCCTGGCTTATACAAATTAGTTTACTGCCTCTTTTATTGCATTTGCTAGAACCTCTAAGATAACAATAATGGCAAGACCAAGCAATCTTATCTAGTTCCAGATCATAATTGAAACGATTTCAGTGTTTTGCTATTTAGAACAATGTTTGCTTATTTTCATAGTTTTCATCATATTTTAAAAGGTTCCTCATGTACATATTTTCATAAGTTGTTATTAAGAATAGCTGCTGAATTTTTATCGGAATGAGTTTTCAACATCTATTGACATATTCATTTATTTTTCTGCTTTAATATGTTGATTTAATGAATTACATTGCTGGATTTCCTGAAACCCATCCAACCTTGCACTCTTGCAATAAACTCTACTTGGCCATAATATATTAGCCTGGTAATACATTGTGGGGCTTGTTCAAGCTAAAATCATATTTAGAGTTTTTTGCATCTAATAATTGATATTGATCTTTTTATGGTATCTTTATCAGGTTTTAGTAATCAGATTGGCTTCATAGATATAACAAGAACTTGTCCCTCTTATTCGATAATGTTAAATAGTTGAAATCACATCAGAATTGCTCATTTGTTAAGGTTAAATAGTATTCAGCTAAGAAATTATCAAATCCTGTTAACTTTTTCACTAACACATTTTAATCACTTTTATAATCTTTTCTACAGTGTTTATTCTATTCAAATTTTCTACTTCTTCTTCACTTAACTTTAATGATTTATATTTTCCTAGGAAATCATCAATGTTTTCTAAGTTTCCAAATTACCCTTTTGAGATTAAAGTTTTGCATGTGGTCAAGTATATGAGCAACTATTTCAGTAAATATTACCTGGACATTAAAAAACTGCATGTTCTTTAGGAATTACTAAATAAATAAATTTGTGTTAAGTAAACAGAAATTTGTTGAATCTACGTTGTGTTACACATTCCCTATTGGCTGGGTAACTCCTATTCAGGCTTAGGTCTCAGTTTCATGTCACTTTCCACAGGAAGTCCTCCTTGACAACCTAGACTCAGTTGGGGGACAGTGTCACAACGCACAGCACTTTTTCTTCGTGGCACTCGTCTCATTTGTAATGAAATAGTTATTTATACAAAAAGATAGAGTAATGTCTTTCTCTGCTACTATCAAATAAGCTCCGTGGATGGGATGTCTGCTTTATCTTAGTCTCAAAACATAGTCGAACATAGCAGAGGACCTGACACATAGTGGGCAAGCAATAAATATTTTATATGAACGAATGAATGAACAAATAGTCTGTTAATTAAAGGAGATATAAATTCAGGAACTGTCACTGGCCATTTTCCACCATGGGGTTGGAAAGCCAGACCACCAACCACATCAAAGATTTCAGAAACAGACATGCAAGAAAAGAGCCGAACTGACACGTGGAGGAAAACAAAATTTCCTGGCTCACAAGAGCACATCAGTCCCCACTGAAAGTTTGAGTCAGAGGCTCAATTGCACCCATTCCTTGGGTTTTGTAAGACCTGCTGTAGCCTTATAATTCCATTGTTGGCTTAAACTAAAAACAATAGCATATTTCTTTAGTTTTTATCAAATGTCCCTTTTCTGTTCCAAGATCCCATCCGGGACACCACGTTACAATCAGTTGCCCTGTCCCTCAGGCTACTCTTGGCTCTGACAGTTTCTCAGACTTCCCTTGTTTTCGATGACTTCATTGTATTTTTTGTACTTTCTTTTATTGCGTCTAATTATATGTTTACTTCGTGTTCACTTTGATTTACTTTGTTGTCTCCTCTTTTTCCTTTTGCTATTTTTTGCTGGTTTCCATAAGTTTCTTTTCATTATCTTTTTCCTTTTGTTGATATTGTTCTCCTCTAATTTTCTGTTCCACAAATGCCTCCCCTCTCTCGGAACTCACAAGAAAACACATATTGCTGTCATATTTTTTTAACTAAACAAACTAATTTATTTCCTTCACCAAGATAGTTATCCCAACAAGATCACTCTTCTAGAACATTTTCACTTCTCTGTTCTTCTCAACTCTACCTCTACCTAGACCAAGGTAAAATCTTTTAAGGTGCTTTGCTTCATTTCATCTTGCTCTTCCTTCACCCCTAACTTCTAGGTTTTTCTGAGATAGCTTAATACTTTTAGTTCCATATTATTATTAGAATCGCCCTTTTTAGTTTCAGAATGCTCTTTGGGATCTATTGCTGTCATTGGATTTAATGACTCGTGCATCGTGGAACATTGTTTCTTTTCCTGCTCTTCTGCTCCATCTTTGGTGGTGGAGGCGTGCGGTTACCATGCTGTCCGGCTATAGTCTTCTTCTAGTATCCCGGATGTGTGAGTGACATGTTAGGGATCACAGCACACCCCAAACACCTCCTCCTCCCAGAGAGGCCGATGGCATCTTAAGTGGGTGCAGGCATCTCAGGTTGCCTCCCTTTCTCTCAATAGTCAGATGCCATTCCACCGACTTCTGTTTAAGATGTTGCACATGAAGCATTGAATGATAGTCTGATTCTTTAAATAACTGGTTATTTCTGTCTAGAAATTTGTCATATTTTCTCTTCATTCTTGAAATTTAAAAATTTCCCAGACTAACTTCAGCAACTGCGTTCTTTTTTTTTTTTTTTCTCACCCTTCTGCTGGGAGCGTGGCAAAGAGTTTCAATGTGCATGTTCAGGTTGTCAGGTTGTTCTTAATCTCAGTGACATTTTCTTCTTTCATCAGTTTAACCATTGCCTCTTCTCAATCTGTTCATTTTCTCCTCTGTGGATCTTCTTTTATTCAAGTTCGTTTTTCCAAGATACATCCTCCAGAAATCTATTATGTTCTCTCACGATGGTCTCCTAGTATTTTACCTCCAGTTGAACTTCTAGGCTGGTGATGCAAGTCTCAGTGGTGACTGCCACTCTCCTTCCGTTCATTTACCAGCATCTTCAGCTCAAAAATCTTGCAGGAAGTCTTTAAAAAGTATAATGACGACTCTTATGTGTTTCTACATTTGGTTTAAGTTTTAATCCATTCGTTAAAGGGCTTGTCCTGTGTGCTCTGCTTGTTTTTCCTCTCTCAGGCTCCTGGACTCCTCCCTCACCCCCCAGTACTGGGGCTCAGGTCTTGCTGCCAGAATCCTCCAAATGACACCAGGGAACAGTGCTTCTCAAACGTGGTCTGCAGAGCCCTGGAGGTCCCTGAGGCTCTTTCCGGGGGTCTGCGAGATCAAAATTGCTTTCATAATAATGCTAACATGTTATTTGCCTTTTCCACTGTGTTGACATTTGCTCCAATGACACAAAAGCAATGGTAGGTGAAACTGCTGATTCCTCAGCATGAAGCAAAGCAGTGTACCCAAAATGTACCAGTTGTCACTGAGCCCTTCAGAACCACATATGGAGAAAGTGGAGAGTTGAGGATTTGAGTAGTTTGTAAAGATCATTGAGATAAAAGGCAAAGATGGGCTCACCTCCAGCACCACGGATGCCGGGCTGTTCTGTAATAGCCTTCTCCCTAACGAACCAGCTCGGATTCCAGAGAAAGAAAAGAGGGTGGAAGTAAAAATACTCATAAAACATACCAATGCTTCTTACAAGAGTAATGGCTGGGGGGAAAAAAAAATCTCTTCTCCTCAGGTTTCCTTCATCTTTAATGTCATCCAATTCCTCATGTGCTGCTTTGGCAACCAGGAGAAAGCGCAGCCTGTCCCTAAACCAAGGAGTGGCCCGGCCGGACGCCAGGAGGTGGCACTTGCTCTTTCTGCTTCAAGACCCGCTCTCCACCCACCCGAGCTGTTTCCTATGCTACATGTCTGGGTTTTTCATCATGATAAAAAGGGAGTGTGGACTCTTGCAAGAGAACCGAATCCTCCTTTTTTCTTTCATTCTCCTGGAAGCGGGACTGGATACATAATTTGAAGGACCCAAAGCAAAATGAAAATGAAGACCTCTTGTTTAAAAAGCAGGAAAAAGTACTATAAAAGGTAGTGAAATACAAAGATTTTTTTCTTTAAAAATATCTTGGTACTTACAAAAAAGTAATAGGGGTAATAGTGAAGCACGAATAACAATGTGAACATACAGTTTTGCAAAATAATATTTTGGCGTCAGTTTTATATAATGCAATAAATGATAATACTGTATTAATGTGATGTCTTGATTTATCGTAAGATTTTGGGGGCTCACTTTTCCAGAAATTGATTAGATCATCAAAATCTATACATTCAGCAACTCTATTTTTAGTAGATACGTATAATTGAAAGCAATATTAGTTACCTTTGCAAATGCAAGATTACAAATAATTTTTGATAATTTTTAATTTTGAGAAGGACCTTTCTGGGTATGTAACTGTTACTGGAGTTATTAAGAGTATTTTTGGGGCTGTGAAAATATCATTGGAAATATTTGGAATATTGTATGAGGATAAAATTTCTGATAAATTATATCAAAATACAAATTTTATTACACCTAGAACTGATGATTCTCATAGAACGATTTCTCTAAAAGTTTTAGTTGTGTGCAAATCGGTTTTATGTAAGTCTGAAGTTAATTTTCCATGTGAATGCATACAATGTTATTTTAATATCACCTCTGAAATTTTTTATAATTTGTGGAGCTGTCATTGCCACCTCTGCGGCTGCTATGGCAGATCCTGGCCTGACCACCCCCTCAGAAAACCAGAGTACCTGGATGTCCCCAAGGCATGCACGTGAGGCATGCGCACTGCCCCCCGCGCCCCTGCCTGTTGCTGGACCACAACCGTCCATGTGTGCACTGCTGCCTGGCATATCCCCCTCTGCCGGCGTGCATGCTACACTGGCCCATCAGACAGCATCACAAAACACAAGTTCAAAGAGAACATTATATTAAGAATTCCAAGACAGTCGCAGAAGAACATTAAACCAAGTTCAGGACCTGTGCATACAATTGCTCTGGTCACACTGCCATGAAGCCAGCCTGCCTGGGAGCGGCACATAGCAGTGGTAATTTCTGATTTCCCCACTCACTAATGGTTTGGAATGGAGTGTTTAATGCACTTTTTATTGCCAATCTAGCAAGTACTTTGTCTTACAAATTTGCCACTTACAATCTCTCCTTCTAGAAACGATAGAGGCTTTGTGAAGCTCTCTAAGCCAGCAATGTCTCTTCTCCTTGTAAATCAGTGGCCATTTTTTCAAGCAAACCAATGTGAACCTAACTTGAATAGTCGCTAATGACTTAAATTAGTTGCTGGGCCTTTCTGAGCCCCTAATTTTCCCCGGGAGTTATTAGCTCAGGCGCAGAGAAGCACTGGATTCATCCAGCCATTGAAAACATCACGGCCTTAAATGCAGGTCATGCATAATTCAGAGTGCGAGTTCCGCAGCAATCCTGCCTGTTCAAATCCCACTTCTGCCTCCCGTTTCCTGCTGTAAGCCCTTGGCATAAGCTATGGTTTGAATGTGTCCCTCCAAAATTCAGGTGTTAATGATGTGATAGTATTAAAAGGTGGGACCTTAAAGAGGTGATTAGGCCACAAGGGCTCCTTCCTTGTTAATAGGATCAAGGCCCTTGTAAAATAGGCTTCATACGGCATTCAGCTAGTTCAATCTCTTGCCCTTCCGCCTTCTACCATGTGAGGATGCAGCAAGAAGGCCCTCACCAGGTGCCAATTCCTGATCTTGGACTTCCAGCCTCCAGAAATGTGAAAAATAAATTTCTGTTCTTTGTAAATGACCCAGTCCATGGTATTCTGTTACAGCAATGCAAGCGGACTAAGACAGCATATTATTAACCTCTGTATACCTATTTGCTCATCTTTAAAATGGAGATAATGACATTTATCCATTAAATGGCGAGCCCTTTAAAGATAGGGCGTGATAAATGGTATTACTAGCCAATCCTAAATAAATGGGGTTCAGTCTCTTAGCTTTTAGCAGTGATTTTCCTAAGAAAAATGCTATGTTTGACTAACATAATTCTCTTCTGTAAAATGGAGAGGATGTTCACTACTGCTTTCTGTAGGGGTCTATGAAACAGCAGACATGAGAATCCAATTCAGCAAGGCCACTAAAAAAGTACAGTTGGATGAAGGCTGCAGGATCAGCTAAGGGTGTGTGTGTGTGAAGAAAAGGCTCTGTGTCTGCATATGATCTACCCTGTGCTTACTTGAAAGAAGGCCCTGAGTGTCCATGTATGTCACCAACAAATACATGTGGCTTTCATTTGATTACTGGGATTGCTTCCTCTTGTTTACACGGCAGCTGTCAGCAGAGCTCCAGTGAGACAGCACAGTTAAGTAATCTAGAACAGAACACCTCCTCTTACCACACAAGACAAAGAGCAGGCATTTTTTGAAGTGTTTTGTTTTGTTTTAAGAGGGATGAGGCTTTTCAAACCTTCCTTATGTTTGATCATGAATGTGAAGTATAAGCAACAGCAAGGTTCTGTAAAACAGAAACTCAGAATGTAAAAGGAAATTCACATTTAAGTTCCATCAGCTTGGCTAGTACGGACTAAAATGTTAATTAGGGTTAATTAATCAACCCTATATGCCAATAGATAGGCATGTTAAAAATTAATTTCTTCCTTGACAGACTTTATAAAATATAAGTGTGACCTATTACAAGGAAATTAAATCATCAAAAATGATGAAGTTGTAACATTTCATTAAATTCACCCATGAGATTTATGTTATAGAATATCTGCAGGTGTTTCTGCCACTAAATGTGTAGCCTCTAGAAATGGTCATCAAAGGTGTGCCCTTCCCAGGGCCCATCTTCACCTGTCCTGCTTCCCCACCTGGGTGAGGGTCGGCTATCCCAAGTTGCCCCATACAATGCTTATTTCACTTTTTGTTGTCTTCACTGCAAGCCGTATGTGTTAGGGTCCGAGAAGTTGAACAGGGAAAGGGAAACTGCTTGGAGATTTCAAAGCAGAAGGAATGTGACACACGGAGTTGGTTACAGGGGTGGGTGATGGACAAGCCAAGAAGCCAACAAGGGACGATGAGGAAACTCAGAGGAGTAACAGCAGGAAGCTGCCACCTCCCTTGGGCTGCGGGGTAAAGGAGGACGTGTTACTGGGCCCCGGGGACCATGGTCACCCGGGAGAGGCTGGCAGGCCCATCCAGTGAGACTGGAGCCATGAAAGAGATGCAGGGCAACATCTCAGAACAATTAAATCGGAGTCCCTGCCATCAGTGGTTTTTAAAAGTCCCCAGGGGTTTCCCAAGTGCAGCCAGGACTGAGAACCACTGTGTAGCATCTAGCCAGAGTCTGCAGTCCTAGTTTTGACTCCGTCCCAGACCGAGCAAGTGTGCGGAGAAGAGCTATGCACATCCTGTCACTTGAAGTCTGGAGGCAGAGACCAAAGGTAGCGATAGATGAGGCGGCCAACCCGACCTCAGCTACCTTTGAAGAAATATCTGAGAACCAGATCTGATGTATAGCACTTTTCTCATAGGTAACTTCCTAGTAATCGCTCTATAAAAAACACAATTTTAAATAGCCATATTTTGCTCAATGTCTATTGAAAAGAGTAATTAAATATCACACTGTATGCCAATTATAGTAAACCATTTTCTAGCACAATAGATGAAAAAGCCATTTCAAATATATATAAATTGACTAGAGTAGGCTGTCCTGCTTAATAACTCTATTAACTTGCACATATTAAATGTGTGCTAATTATTTGTTGAATGAACTTATCATCAAGGGAAGATTAATGTTCATTTTGATATTATCGTGCTCTTTATTGTATTTTAATTCTTTGAAAATTGATAATCTATGATGATATATATAGTGAATCTTTTAACGGGAAACAAACATCTTAATATGATCTTGTTTTAAATGACTGAGAAGGCATTTTAAGATTTTGTACAGCCCTAGGGTAATCACCATGAACACCAATTATCATCATGAATATTGCGAAAGAGAAGTCTGATTGGCAAAATGCCAGATAGTACAGTTCGCTTGAGCCCCAGGTAACCAGAAAAATGGTTAACTCCTTTTAAAGAATCACCTGTAATACATTTATATGCCCTTTTCATCAGGCATTTATTCACACAAGAAATGTTTATTAGGCAATTAATGTGTCCTGGGAAATAACAAGACAAATGAGGTCCCTGCCTTAGAGCACTTTATAATCTAATAGAAGAGATTAAACAATCATGCCGGTGTCCATGGGAGGTGGCAGGTGCTAATTCTAATGTTCAGCGCAGTTTGAGATGTCCAGGCCAGAGGACAGGAGAAGGAAGGCCTGAGAGCAGATGCCAGCTGATGGCAGGAAGCAAGGACACTCGTTAAAAGCGTTTGAAGAAAGAAGTGACCTAATCAAAGTGACGCATGATGTGCAGGAAGAACATAAATGAGAAAACCAGTTAGGGATTATTGGAAAAGTTCCCCTAAGCAAAGGGTCCAAAGAGGACAAAAATATCAGATGAAAAGAATCCACAGAATGTCATGCCTGAATGTCTCCAAGGGTTGATTGGGGGTCGGGAGGAATTGAGAAACAGAAAGAAGAGCTAATTAGAAGAGAAAGACAATAAATATTCCCTTTCAGACACATCTGGTTGCAGGCTGGATAGACATCCAACAAGCAACACCCACCGCGAGCACACTGAACAATTCACACTGTTTGCAAAGCAGTTTTATTATGACATTGCCATTGTGAAACCTGTATCCAGAAGTAGAAATCACTTGTCGCTCATAGTCCAAAACATTTTGAATAAAAGTATAAATTCCTTGGTGAACACAATATTCTTACAGGCTCTGAAAAGTAGCAGTGCAAGTCCTCTTGATATGCATCAAACATGTACTGTTTCCACTTTGCTTTAACAAAATCACGATGGTGATGAAGATATGGTCCCAGCTTTTCGGTTTATGTTGAAGAAAACTAGATCCAGTGGGCATCGTGGGAGCAGTGGTGAACAGTGAGGGGCCTGACCCGGCACACTGCAGATTGGGGCTTCACTGGCCAGGGCTGCAGAGACAACCGAGGCAAAGGAGATTGTATCCTGCAATTGTAACGCAGTTGGGTCGGCAAGAGCCCCACACTTTGCTTCATAAGCACAACAGCATTTTATTGACTCTTCCTCCTTTTTCTCTGTCTCTTTAGAGGTCCCAGGAATGGACTCAGTGAGAGAAATCCAGATAATAACAGTAACTTACATGTGGACAATGCTTTGACATTTACAAAATACTTTCCCATTTGACATTAACACACTTAAGTATCCCAGTAACGCTCGGATATGGGTGCATTACAGATGGGTGCCCCAAACAGAGAAAAGGAGTGGAAATTAAACCCCGGTCTCACGACCCCTCCAGGTGGGAAAGGGCAGGTCTGTGACAGGCTCAGAAGAGTTTGCTCCAGAAATATGTTATTTTTTTCAGACTTCAAGCTGCCCAACCCAGCCAAACCTCTTTCAAGATTAGCTTCATTTTGTCTTCATTCAACATGTAAAATTTTAAAATATATTCTTTAGATGAAAAAAAGTTCCAATGCATTTAAAACTTTTATGTCTCATAATTTATATCTTGTCTATCAGTAAATAGACACATAATTTTATTTAGTTATAATCTGGATCTGCTATTTTTCCTTCTGCTTTTATCGTCTCATGTTGAACATAGGTCACCAGAAGATGTTTGAGCATACAGCGTGTTTGTAGCATAAGCTCTTATTCTTCTAATATGTTAAAAATAAGGAGAAGGGAAAAAGCAGACAATTTTGTCTTTTTTTCATTTTTTATATTAAAATTATTTTTAAATTTTAAAATGTATAGTCATTTAGATTTGGAAGTCTGTTTAATTTTAAAAAGTATAGTTGTCTGGACCTAAAAGTTCTGTTTCAAAAAATGATTATACACTTAAAGGTGAGAATTTGCTTATTATTAGAACATTGTGTTTTAAGGTTTTGATTGTGACAGCCTTAAATTGGCACCTGTTTGCTGCCTGTTCCATTCTGGCCCCTTCTACCATTCCAACAAAAACAGACTAGTAGTTCTTATCTCTCTGTTCCTTATTCCCCCCATTAGAACAAACTATCCCTCAATCAGCCACACAGGGGACCCTTAGCCCCTTGCTACTCAATGTGTGGTTCACAGAACAACAGCATCCCGGGGAGGTTGTTAGAAATGCAAGATCTTGGGCCCACCCCAGTCCTGCAGAATCAGAATCAGCATTTGGCCAAGATCCCCAGGTGATTCGTATACGCATTGAAGTTGCTGCAGAGAGCGCTGATTACAGCGCTGATCCTCAATTTCAGCTGGGAGCAGGATTCCCCCCAGCTGACTTAATTGGTCTGGGGATTTTTAAAAGCTCCCAGGTGATTCCAATGTGTAACCAAGGTTGAAACCCACTGGTCTTGATTAACTCTCTCTTTTTATAGACAAGAACAACGAGGCCCAGTGGGTTAGCTACTTGCTCCAGGTTATAAAGCAAATTTGCAAGTAGAACTAGAAAATGAAACATCATTCTCTGGTTTGGGGCTGCCTCCACTATGTAAGAGCCCACTCCTTCCAAAAGCTGAGGGCTGGGGTTCCAGGCTTGGGACGTGGCATAATCCTTGCCCAGCCGTTTCCATTCACCTGCTCCCCTTTCTCACCAGAGCATGTTTGGCTTTCTGGATGCACTTGAATGCCCACCCTCACAAGCCCGGAAACCATCCTGTGTGGCGTCCTTGCACGTGTCCTTCCCAGCAACCGAGATGGACACTCTCCCTCCCATCGCCACCTCCCACGGCACCACCTCTCCTTCGACACCGTCTTCCTGACGCAAACCGGAAATGCTTCACCTCTAAGCTCTTGGGTTCTGACATCCCAGTTTCTGGCTCAACTGCCTGTGATCCTCCTCGCCTTCTTGCACCCACTGGATCTGCTCTTGACCACACTCTTCCTCATAGCCCTGAGGTTCTAATGGAATACAGACTGATTCATTTTCATCTTGTCTTTTACTTATTGAATATTTCCACCTGACCCATCAACCTTTCTCTAATTATATCTTTGTTTTGCTCCTCTCTACTTACCACTACTGCCCCCTGTCGATTGAAATGTTGTACTTTGAAGCCTTGGGGCTACTTACCAAATACTCATGGTGCCATAATTTAAAGGAAAAAACAAAACGGTTATAAACTTTCCTATCTTAAATGCAATGCCATGGCATTGAAACATAAAAACTTGCCATCTAATAACCTGGATATAAATTAGCCAAAAATTTGACTCACGTGCAGTTAGAGATCAAAACAAGCTGACATGCTTTAGGCAACATACATGCTCAAGGCCATAATTAGACAATAACTGCTAAAATATTGAAAGGAAACCAAATTTTACAAACTGATCAATTTAGATTTTAAACAGAAAAAAGGTCAGCCTATGCTAGCAATTTCCTGAGAAGCAATGTTTCAGTGGAAAATACTTGCTACAAGACAAATAAGGTCATTCGACATTAGTTTTACCATAAAATAAACATACTGAAAGATTATACTAAAATCAGAAATTCTACCAAAGATTTTTGAATCACATAAAAATTAATTAATGAGGCTTCAATTATTTACCGACTAAATAACAAGTAAATACAAATTTCAATGTTTGTGTCTGTGTCATTAGATTGTGTCCAAAGAGCAGATGGTACAGCAAACTGATACAGAAATATCTTCTGTCAAATTATCTTCAGGACTCTACCAATCCAACATTTGTAAAATTTGAATCCAAGAAAATAATTTACTAGTATTAGGTAAATGTGGGGATTTGGTTTTTTGTGGGTTTTGGTTTTTGGTTTTTTTTTTTTTTTAGTTTTACCAAGTACTCTGAGAAGTGCTCCACATCACTGGACCAGAAGGTCCCTATTCCCAGGATGGATCTGAGGGGCCCCTCTCTCCTTTCCTTCATCTGGTGACCCGCCGCCTCCGAAGGTCCACCAGGACTGAAAGTTAGCATGAAGCTCTCATTATAACGTAGTTGAGTGGTTTCAAGATGTCACTTCTCTTGGGTACTCTGGCGCTCTGTTTGGTTCCTTTCAGCTCTTTCTCTGTCTTGCTGTCTCAGGGTCTGAAATTCTCTCTCAGCTTAGCAGGGGCACTAGCGGGGACCCCTCCCGGCCCCTGCCACCTTCTAGCCTGGCAGTTCACGCTGCTTGCAGTCACACCCATCTCTTCACTGCTCCCACCATATTTTGCATGGCTTAGTCAACTCAATTTTTTTTTATTTTAAAAATTAGCTAGCAATTACTCATATCACTATGAAAGAAGGCAAAGTTGCAGGCAGATTTATTATAATACTTTTCCAAGGAGCAGAATTACTTCTCTTATACTCAATGAAATGAAAGTAAATACTGTAGCAAGAAAATTATTTTTAAACAATATTCATTATTTAACAGTAATTAATAAGAAACTAGTCTAACAAATAAGAATGGTTAAATAAATTGTGATATAATCATATGGTAGAATACTCTACAACTATTAAAAATCATGCTTTTGAAGATTAATGACAAAGTAAAGTTGCACAATAAAAATTAATAGATATATTATGTACGATATTATCTGACTCTGTAAAATAAAATACAAAGGAAACGCTAATAATGGCTATTTCTGGGTTATGAGATTATAGATAATTTTTAATCTTTCTTTACATATAGTTTCTGTGTTTTTAAACTTTTTACAATGAACACATATTACTCTTGTAATGAGAAAAAAATATTTACATAAAATAAACTATTGATTCTCTAGTGTCCATTTTAATAAGTCCAATTTTAAAAAGAATATCACCAAAAGCTTATCTTTCATGAAAAAATCATACCATCTCTAACGATGATATATGATACAGTACAGCATTTTATGATACACTATGACCCTGTGTCAACGAGGTTACTTATGCCTGTTATGACACTGGTTTATCTTGCCTGATATAATATTGACTTATCTATAAAACAACTCCAGTGTAATAGAGAGACTTCCCTGTCTGAAAACCAGCAAGACTTATTTAAGGGGCATTAAAGGATAAGACCTAATTAGCCCTTTCTAAAAATCAGTAGCATGATTCAGTATAAAAGCTCAAAGCAAAACTAGTTCAAAGCGACTTCCACACAAGTAGCAGCAGAAACATAAAATGGACCTTGGAGATCACAAAAACAAAGCTTCCAGTGTTATTCAGACCTGATTGCTTTTGCATCTATTAGCAGTTTTTAAAACTACCAATTCAAAGAAATTACAGCACATCTAAAGAAAGAATGAAAGTGCTGTCATTCTTCATTGAACGAGTTATTATTTCATCCTTATTCTCTCAGGAAAGGTCATTTCATTCATTCCAAGATCTGCTCAAAAATAAAAGGGTGTATAATCAAATTAATCATAATATTGCTCATAATAAGCAATTTTTCCTCTTTTCCAATACCTACAGCCACTTCGGTAGGCTGCATTTCACAATTGCTCTATATGCTTCCTGAAGAGTCCAGCATCTCAGGATTCATGTTTATTTTTCCGCAAACATTTAACAAAAGTCTCCCACACAAGGCCCTCAACAGGATGCCAGTGAGACAAAGCCCTCAAGAACCCAGGGTTTAGAGAGAGCCTCGAAAGTCATACAAAGTATAAATTTCCATAATTTGCTCTCTAAGTATATCATTCACCAGATATGTAAATTAATGTTAGCAGTATTGGATAGAAACACTGCTTTTAAAAGGAACATTCCAGCCCAGGGCCCTCTGTCATCTTTCCTATATTCTGCCATCTTCTTTTTCATGGGAAACTTGATTCAACAGAGGTGTGGCCCTTAGGCAGTGTCATGGGAGTTGAAAGATGGTTATTTGGGACTTAACTTTTTATTCTAACGCTCGCAATTACTACTTCAAGAAAAACATTAAATTTAGGAATGGGTGCAAATGAAACTATTCCTAATCTTGTCATTCAAATTTCTGGGCAAATATGGCATTGGTATGGTTACCACTTTTCATCCTTTCATTGCAGCATGTGTTACAGAAATTATGGTACCTGTCAGATTTTAATACCCAAAAAGAGAACAAATTCAGGCACTATTCACATTATTCAATATTTTACAATCACCTCTGCCCATTTCAAAACCTCTGTTATTCTAAGCACAGAGGCTCACGCCTGTAATTCCAACATTTTGGGAGGCCGAGGCAGAAGGATCCCTTGAGGCCAAGAGTTTGAGATCAGCCTGGGAAACATAGCGAGACCTCCTTTGCACAAAGAATTAAAAAATTGGCATAGCAGCTTGCACCTGTAGTCCCAGCTACTCAGGAGGCTGAGGCAGGAGGATCACTTAAGCCCAGGAGTTCAGGGCTGCAGTGAGCTGTGATCACACCACCGCACTCCAGCCTGGGTGACAGAGAGAGACCTCGCCTCTAACAACAACAACAACAACAACAACAACAACAACAACAACAACAACAAAAACCTCTGTCATAAGCCACAAAAAAAAGTTGTCTAGAAGTCAGATGTGTGAAATTTATAGTTTTACAACACTGAAAGGTGCAAATGGTTAACGGCTGATATGTGCGCATAATTATTTCAAAACAAATGAATAGGAAAATGTTTAGAACTATTTGTAACTTCTTCTGCCTTTCTTTGAGTAGTAAAAAATAAGAGAAAGAGAAATAATAAAAGCAAAAAATAGAAAAGCTATGAAAGCCAGTAAAGACTTCCGGGTGTGAAAAAAGCCACACTCAGTACACACGGTGAATTCTTCTGGACAAAATCTTCCCTGAGATTTGAGGCCCGGGAAACCATTGTTGTCAATAATTGTCCTATAATGTTTCACGGACGGTTTGGGCTCAAACTGATTTGCCGCGTAACGATAGAGGCCAAACTTCGGAGCTGTGCGATCATTAAACGAATAAACAAAGTATCCACAAACATTGATGCCATCCAGTATGGAGGCTGGAAAAACAAAAGGGCAGGGGAGTAGTTATTAAAATAGTTGGCACACAACACACCACTTTTACATAACCTTTGTGCATCTGGGAAATTTTCAATACCATTTAATAAAACTTCAGGCTCAATTAGATCTAATCAGAAAAGGCTTCTTTTTTCAGAGACAAATAGGCAAATATCAAGACCAATGCTGAGCTCCATTCAACAGCTGGTTTTACATAATTAAACCTACTGTGATGCACTTGTGTTAAATCTTTATGTACGTGAAGCAGAGATGGAAGACGAGAGAAACACGCTTTTGTAGATCCAGAGCAGGTGCTAGAGAGCTCCGGTCTTCCACTTCTAGCTAAACGGCTTAATCACCAGGAAAAATACTAGCTATCTCTCAGACTGTTTCAGTGTGGCAGGGAATGGATAGGACTTGGTTCTGAGGGTGACAGTGTGTGTTTCTGTGGGAGAGTTTAATCAGAGTTTGATCGGTATCGCGCCCTCTGGTGACATAACCTTCAAGAGGTTGCTGATGCAGGGGCTCCTTACCTTTCAGAGCTTCGTTTACGTAATTCTGTATATAATACATCCTCAGCTGGTCTTGCTCCACATGGAGACTGTCGTCAATGCCGCTGGATATGATGTACATGGGGAGGTCCCCGTATTTGAACTTGAGCCAGTTCAGCACTTTGCGTAACCCCCAGGGCACTACCGCCACCTGGCTGGGAGAGTTGAGCCAGGTGATGTCGGTCATCTCTTGCACTTCTAGGTAATCATTGTATTTCACTGGGTCTTCTTTTTCCCAGTCCACAAGGATGGTGGTGTAATGGCTGAAAGCCAAGAAGTCAAAAGTGCCCCGGATTAGCTTTTTTTCGTCTTCGGTGAAATAAGGCAGCAGGAAATTGTTTCTCTGGCTCAGCCAGGCCCTCATCACACGCGGGTAGTCTCCGGAGCCGAAAATGGGCTCGGCCAGCCAGCCGATGTCAAATTCCAGCACTCTCTCCGCCACTTCTTTGTCCTTTTGGGAGAAAGGGCAGGCGGGCTCTATCCAGTCGGCCTGCAGGGCTATGGATATCTCGCCTTTCTGCGCGTGCCTGAACTTCTCGTCGTACAGGCGCCAGGCCAAGGCGTGGGCCTTCAGCAGGTTGTGGCCGGCGCTGTAGGTCATGTTCCGCGTGTACGGCTCGTTCATCGTGATCCAAAACCGGACGTGGCGGCCGAGCTCTTCGAAGCACAGCCTGGCGTACTCTGCGAACGCCAGGGCGGTGCGCGGGTTCTCCCAGGCGCCCTGCCTGGCCAGCGGGGGCGGCAGTCCCTGGTGCGGGGCCGCGGGCTGCCACAGCGCCACCACCGGGGTGATGTTGGCGCGGACGAGCTCGCTGACCACGCAGCGGTAGAAGCGCAGCACCGTGCGGTTCACCTGCGACTGGTTGCCCAGCGGGAGGATGAGGGCCCAGTCCAGGGAGAAGTGAAAATGCGTGACGTGCGTGTCCTGCAGTAAGGCGATCTGGGGCCGGATGGCAGCGAAGTCGACACAGTAGGATTTCCTCCTCTTGGTCACCGCCCCGTCCACTTTAATAAGCCTCTTACTGTGGTGTACGTCCCACAGGTAAACATTCGTGTCGGTAAACTGAGACAGAGTGGTGTCCACCTGCAAAGGGTGGCGTAAACATTAGCGTCACCTGGACAGTTCTGAAGAAGTAACTCAATGTAATTATTTCAACAAAACTAGCAAACAAGGTGAACAAACATAGGAACCTTCCTAGCTGAGAATTTAAACTGTTTTTCATGAATTGTAAGTTCCTTAGGAAGAAAACATTCTACTTTTGTTGCATACACATTTGTTTTACCCAAGCTTCTCTCTAAATCTTCAACTGTTACTTTAAGGTAAAAAAGAAAAATCTGTATTTGTTTGGCCACTTCAGGTGATGAGCGTTGATGATTCTCATGCACCCGTAGTCTGGATTAAGCAAGCAGAGGATTTTTGGATGTTTTTCTTTTAATATAAGAACTCACTAATGGTATGAGACTTTCAAATTTAAAAAAAAAGCTAGACAAAAACAGAAAAATCTTGAAATCTGAGTTAGAGTCAGAAAATAAAACAATGTTTATAATTAAATTATACTTAACATCACATTCTAAATTGAGGTTTGCTCTAGGTAGAGGAAGTGCCAAATAAATAAAACACTTGCCTTTTTTTGGCTTTAGGGTCAATGACAGAACTTAACAAATTATTTCTGACTGACAGTAGAAAGTCTGAGAAAGAATGTTGAAATAAAGAACAACTTTGTCATCCACGCCTAGTGGGATTTTTTTACATACTTTTTATATTTCCTAAATTATTTTTCTGTAACAATGATGATAACAATAGTTCTCTATCATATGATATAAAAGCCTTCAAAATGAAAATGGGTATTTAGGAAAAGTGGGCAAATTATAAAATCAGAATGACAAAATTCTCCCTCCACATGTAAGCCATGGGGGTCAGAAGCTGTAACAGGGTTTTTTTTTTGCATTTTACAGGCCTGTCGCAAATGCACTGCTATTTCTCTGGAGGGGTAAGTGCTGTGTTTATAAAGGAAAGTAATAAAAAAAACAGCATGTCAGAGGGAAATTGCTTTTTCTGGAGAATTGTCCCTTGTAGAACGCCCACGCATGCATTCCCCCTAATGCTATCAGAAGTGTTTTTCCACTGTGATGCACCCACAAATCATGTTTCCTCAGCTTCACAAGAGAAAATATTTGCATGCTTGTTTGAAGTAAGTGCTCAGAGCTTGAAGAAATTGTTTGGATTATTTTTATATACCTCTGAGCTGACAAAATTCGTGACTTTTTTACCATAATTGTTCCAAAACAACAGCTTTTATTCAACCCATCTGAAAACAAACGTGAGAGACTAAGTATAATTTCTGCGGGGGGCGGGGGGTCAGGAATCTGTCTCTTAAAAATGCAGGACATTTAGAAGTGAGTGTTTAGGCAGAATTAGAACCTAACCTCCATTAATTCGTTAACTTAGTTTTTACTAAAAAATGAAATAATAAAGGTGGACGTTTCAGAAGGAATGGGCATAAAGCATGTATTTAGTATGTTATGGAAGAAACTTTCTCCTAACAGGGACCAATGTTAAAGAAGCTCTATATCCTCACTATGTAGCATGTTCTGTATTTATATTAACCGTCAGCATTAGGGGTTATGGGAAATCAGACCTGTCAGCTGGGAAATTGGGTCCCAGTAAAGTGACAGTCTGTGAACGGTCCTAAGGCCAGACTTCAGACAGGATGTGTGCTTAATGGGAAGTTATTTTTAAAGGTGTTCAGGTGAAATGCATGCCTCAAATATTGAGTTTGAAATACCAGCCAGGAGGGAAAAGATGAATTTCGGTGACTTAAAAATAACTTTTCGGGACTTTAATATAACATCTTAAAAGCGTAGAGTACTGCTTGTGAAGGAAGACACACGCACCTCAGAACTGACATTAACCAAGAACTTACTTTTACTATGCCAATCAGGAAGCTAGCTTGGGAAGGGCGCTGCCAGCATCATACAAAACCCAAGGTGAAAACCAGAAGTAGAAAATAGCAATTGCAGCCTTTCCCCCACCAGAGAGCTTCCAGGGAAGTTCACGTCTGCTGTGGGTTAGAGGGACTTGATTTTGTGTTTTTTGGGCTCTGCCCAGGAGGGGACTGAGGCACTCTGCCAGGTGGAGGGGTGGGGATCTGAGCTGATGACCTGAGAGGGTGACCTGAGAGAGGTGGTCCTGGGCTGCTGAGTGGCTGGCCTTAGATCAGATTCCAAAGCAATTGCTTCTAGGGTGTAGGACAATGAATTCTCTCCCCATCTCCCTCCCTATTCACTGCCACACTTGCTTCTCCCTCGAGGAAATAGAATGTACTCTTAACACTTCCTCGCTACCAGTTCTCAGAGCCAGCACACAGCCCTCCAATACCCCTCTCTTGCCTGTGTTCCTTCCCACTGTCTGCACAGAGACGCTGGCTGTGAGCTTCTCCACACACAGAGGGCTGAACTGCCAGACTCAGGCTGCTTTCATAGATCAGGGCAGGGCATGAGCCCCTCACTGGCAAGGCACAACGTCCAGCAGGGAATGGCCAGAAGGTGAAGAGATAGAACAAGGACCAAGGACCATCCCGTCCACCCCCAGCCCCAATTAAAGGGAAGAGAAAGCAAAACCTGCAGGAGTGTTCTTCCTTCCTTCTTGCCTCCCTCCCTCACCTTCTGCCACCTCAGATCCTGCCTGAACCCCATCATGGCTCCCACCTTGAGGAGAGAAGTTAGGATAAGGAGATTCCAAACCCCAGAGGTCTGGGTGAGAAGGAGCAAGACGGAGCAGGGGAAACCCCGCGCTGAGCAGGATGGAGCTAGGAAGGCTTTCTCCTGCGCTCGGACACCCTTGCTAACACGGCAGTCCTCAGTCGCTCACATGTAAGGAGGGGATTTAAGTCCGAGGCTGCCTCTAAAATGACCTGGATGGTCTGAAAAAGGCATAAGGATAATCCAAACCAGCAAGAAATGTATTAAGGGTAGAGTTGATTAATTTCCTTATAAATAAAAGATCTCAATTTTATATGTACAAGAAAACAACTCGCTTCAAATAGAAGGCCTTTCCTCAGATCCAAGCGTTCTTCCAAATACTTCTTTCGATGTTGCGAATTGTAGAAACAACGAATTGGCTTCAAGAACCCAACATGCTAAAGCTGCTTGTTGATGGATACTGGTATTTTCACATTCAGACTATTCAGCGGCATCCCCTCCCCGCCTTGTGTACTTACCACCATGCCCCGTCTCTCCATCTCGTCTCCATCATTTGCTCTCAACAGACTCCCTTTCTCCTATGAAAGCGGGGGTCACCCTCCCATCTCAGTGTGCCCTTGCCCGCTTCCCCCTTAACCGAGCTACCCCGGCCACAAACACCGGGCTCTATAGCACTAGACATCCAACAAGTACTTACTAAGCTAGTCAATCGAACTCTGGAAAACAAGGCCGTTTAAAATTAGGGAAATGAAAGAGAATATCGGGGGCGGGGTTCACTACAGAATAGATGCTCGATCAATATTGGTTGATCATTTTGAATAATTTCTGTACCGTTTCCTTAACTATTGTTAAAAAGGACATTCCAACCAGGGAATCTTTGGAGCAAGGGTTTTCTTTCTCAAGGAATTTCTGCAAGTTTTTGCGGGGTCCACAGTTAGGCCTCAGGAGGGCTCAGCCTAATGCTCCTGCCTCGATCTTAGCAGCTCTACTGACATCTCAGCTACTTCGGAGTTCTTTCTTATATCTTATTTATGGAAAAACTCAGCTGCTTTTAAAAGGATGGAAAATTGCAGTACTGACACAGAGTGTTTCATCTTTTTTACTGACTTATCTCTTATCAGATCTTAATTATTCATATTTTTAATATATTTCCCTTTGGATCTATCTAACTTAAAGTGCGAGGCGAAGATCGGAAGATTTGGGGAGAGGAGGGTACAGTGTTGCGAATCGTGCACTTAGTGAGCTCGTTAAGGACGGACGATGTGCCGTGACCGCCAGCCTAATGAGAAAGCACCACTTGCTAGTGACAGGGCTCGGGAGACTGCTGGTTGATGTTGCCAGCTGACTTACTTGAATGTAGTTGTCAACAATTCCCCAAGCAAAGTCACAGGGAAATGTCCCTTCTAGGGGTTGGTTTTCAGGTAAAGGAGGGAAGCCATTTTTCTCTATCAGCTTTTGGTAGAACAAGGCTGAAGACTTCGGCAGCAACTTCTTATCCTGGCTTAGAAAGTCGACATAGAAGAGTCCACGCCTGATGCTGTAACCTCTGTGCCACTCGAAACCATCCATGAGGGACCAGGCCGTGTACCCGATGACATCGACCCCATCCAGCCTGATGGCTGCAAAGGCGAGAGAGGACAAGAGCAACGTGACCCTCCACTGGGCACTCGCCTCACGGTGCAAGAGCACCTGAGGGTTTCACTACTTAAAGAAACAAAGTATGTATAATGCTTCTTGTTTGGTAAACCAGTGATTTTTCTTATTGACAAAAGGCTCTAATCAAATCTAAATAACTCTCCAATAAATATCCTCACAGATAAATAGGCTTATCTCCAATAGGTTATTTTGGATTTCCAAGCACCTTGAGGGGACAGTTCCTTACTGCTAACCTATGCTTCACAGGTCTGGGACGATGTCTCACTTTCCAGCCTAGGCACCTACCAATGTGCATAACACAATAAATAAAGGCTTTAAAAGCATGAACAATTTATTATTTTCTCTAGAAAATGTGAATATCCTTTTTTCTTTAAAGAGTGTTTTATTCAGCCCAAACATAAGAATTGGAAAATACTTATAGAAAGCTAGATATACTGGGATTCATTTTATTCTCAATTTAATCTGAAAATCTAGATTAGTTAGCTCTGAAAGTTAAATAATTGCAAACATTATAACCCCGTTTGTCATTTACAAATGAGTTTTAAAAATTAATTTAAGTTCCCCAAGGCCCTAAATGAGAAAGGTGTTACAGGAATGCATTCCTGCTATTGCCAAAACAGATTTCTACATTATGATTAAAAAGTATAAATTCACGTAGTTTATGATAGATACTCTTAAAGATTGTTTTCAGTAGATTTTAGCAGGAAATGAGAATTTCACCTGCAATCATACCTTTTAAGGTTTCCATTATGAACTTTTTGAGGTAATACATATACTTGGCATCATCTCTCTCGGTGGTCCCTGAGACAAACCAGCCATTTTCCACAATAAATATTGGAGGGTGGTTGTATTCAAAGTCAATCCAGGAGAGCAGTTGCCTCAGGCTGGGAGATTCTAATTGGCGGAACTTCATGTGAGGGTCCAATAGCTGAAAACTCAAGGTGGGTCCAAAGGACAGAGCAAAAAAGTCCGCCGTTCCCTTGATTAATTTTTTCTCAGATTCAGTAAAAGCAGGCAGAAGAGATGAAAGGTTATTCTTCATGCTCTCGGGATAGTCACCATCAATAAATATGGGTTTGGCAAACCAGCCAAGTACAAAGTCGAGAGATTTCTGACATTCTTTGATGTTGTGGTCAGTCATTCTTCGAGGATGGATCCAGTGGGAGCTCAGGGCCATGGACACCTGGCCTCCTTGAGTGGGACGGAAAGAAGTATTGTAGAGATGCCAGATTTTGGCATGAGCCTATGAAGAGAAAAACCACAGTAAATTTATCTCTGATCAGGAGGAGAAATGCAATACATATTTGAATCCCCAGCTCTAGTTATATCTGTTTCTCATCAAGCTTAACATAATGACTAACCCCACAATGTAAAAATCAGCTGGAACTAATAAATTATTTCATCAAAGGTAGGTCACCCCACAGTGAGCAGCTACCATGACTAGAGTTATTGCCATTGTTTTTTTTACAGTCAGTGGAAAAATGTCAGTTTCTTGGGTTGAGTGTGTAGTTATTCATATTTTGAAAAGTTAATGAAATAAGTATTTATCATAATACCTTACTATTTAATTGACTTTGGATTAGGTACTTTTTAATTTATGGGTTCTGTGAAAATAACCAATTCCCCATCTGTGATCACACCAGGAATTTCTAAGTAGGATTATGTTTTTTATCCTTGGAGACTGGGAGTTTTCAAATTGACTTAAGTTGTTGGAGTCAACTTAATATTTCATAGTCATCTCTTATGGCTAAAATCCTAACCCGTGTCCTCACAATCTTCATTCTTCCATAAGAAGAACAAGCACAATAAATTAATAAACCAACTCCACTATCTGGCCTTGGCCTGCGCTCCAGAACTCAGGGATAGAGCTGGCTTTCCCACCCCACTGACCTGGGCTGCCAGGTCTAAGCCAAGAACAAACAGCAGCTAAAACAGCTGTGAGGAGCTCACATGCCACAGTCAGCACTCAGCTGGAGTTTCCCACAGCAATGAAAAGGACTTGGCGTCCACGAAACCAACTTTGTACTCCCATAAATTCTTACTGACTTCTGATATCTTATTTTCATTTGTTCCTTTTTTATTTACAAAGACTAGTGAAGATTATAGGGGCTTTTTTCTCCCCTACTTGAATTGAGTTTCTCTTTACCTTTGAATTCCTTGATTTACTCTCCCTATTTTTCTACAAATACAAGGGTTGTTTATTAGTCTTTTATTCCCCTACTATGTCCCTTTTGGAAGCTCTATTCTAATTCTCTATTTGAGTCTGTCTATTCTCCAAGATGATCATGCCAATTTTCATCCCACTCCCAGGGCCTGAAGAAACCCTTTTGTTCAGTGAGCCAAAGAGCCTCTTCGTATATCCTTAGCATTCCTCCCGCGGTGCATTTCAGAACAGGCATCCAAGAACAGCCTCATCAACATTCTTATGAGTTCAGCCAAACATTTCAACGGAATAAGATAGTTTATGGCTAACATTTCTTTTTAGTTTCTTAGTGTACATCTACTGTGTTTCATTTCACTGAACGTGCTTTTTCATGACCTGAAACAGCTATCTGTATGCTAAGAGGAAAATGGAGAATAAAATGTTGATCAAAGCAATAGTGGCATTTGCCCATGTGATCCAAGAAACCAGGGACTTACTGGTGGCCACTGCTGCCAGCTTTGTGGTATCTCCTATGCTCCTCTACCCTCCTCACCACCACCTCCATCCCTCCCTTCCCCATTGACAGGCAATCTCATAATGTTGTTTAATAGTTAAACAGAAAAGCAAGGGAGCAGTCCTGGCTGGTACTCAAGGTATTCCTTGGCATTTAGGACCAGAGCACTGTCCTAATTTGGCCCAATTTGAGTCCTATGGACAGTCACATTCTAAATCTAACAGATATATCCAAGTGCTGGGTAAGGACAGCAGTGGGTCAGGCCAGACCGGGAGCCACGCAGGTAGCTGAAGTCATGCAATAGAATTGTTTATAATCATGGACCACTCTTCCAACCTTGAGGACTCTGACATGGCTCTGCAGAGGTTCAGCAAGGAAAAGATAAATGACCTGGGCTGTAGGGAAGGGCACACGTAGCCTCTGATGCCAGATAAAGTTCCTGCTCCATCACCTTTCAGTTGGGTGCCTTTGGCCACATTACTTAACCTGGGCAGGCAAACCTGACTTTCCTATGCCTCTCACTGGGCTGTTTTGAGGATTAAATGAGATAATTTATGTAAAATTCAGAACACAGAGTTTACATTGGTAGGGTCTCCATAAATGTTTCTTCCTTCTCTCCCTAAAGGGTAAGCAGACCAAAAGGGAAGAACACTGCAGGGAAAGAAAACACCACCTGCTAAGAAATTCAGCCTATAGCAGTGAAGAGATGTAATGATAAAACCTAGGGTGTGGTTGGAGTAGAGGAGACTTCTGTTTGGATTCCCAACTCCTCTGTCTATGACCAGTTTGAGCCTCAGTTACTTCTTTGTACAAATGGGAATAACAACTATTCTCTCATAGGGACGGTGTCAGGATTAAATGATGTAATGCAAGTGAAAGAGTCTATTAAGTAGTTGATTATTTTAGAGAAGGACAAATTTGCAGCATTGGAAAGCATCTTAGATATCATTTGGCTGAACTACTCACCCCACTCCAAACCCCTCTTGGATCTGTTATTTGTTCCCTGCCGTGGCCCAACATGGTGGTCATTCCATGTATGGCATCTTTGCCAAGAAATCTCCCCAACCCCACCCAACCTGCCACACTGAGCTATATGTCCTTCCTCTGGGCACCGAGAACCTTAGACATAATTCTTTCACACCATTTACTACACAAAATGAGGCACGTCTCTCCCTAGACTGAACTCCCTGAAGAGTTCCTTCAGCCCCTCCCTGGCACACAGAGGCCCCCACTGTCTGTTAAATTGAATTCAACTCTGCTTCATCACCTCCTCATGATGCAATTCATTCCATTTACAGATGGTAGATTTGAGAAATCAAATACTATGAGGCAGAGTGTAAGAAAGGTCATCATTTAGGATGTCGCAACAACCAGCAATGATTAATGAATAGGAAGATGATTATGTAATGTCTTGCCTTTATTTTTAATTATTCCAGGTATGTATATTTTGTAAGCTTGTTGTCCTAAGATTGAGATTTAATAAAGCTGTTGACAAGGACTCGGGGAAATAATTGACTGTATGGGCAAGAATGTTCATCTAAATACTATTTCTAATAGCCAAACAATGAAAACAACTGAAATGTCCAATATTCAAATACATTTACAACCATGTATGTTGTAATGCATCATGGTATAACTGAAGAAACGCTACTGTTCAGACATGATAAATAATGCAAAAGAGTATCTATTAACATGCAAAAATATTTCTAAAATGCTAAGTGAACGAAAAAAACTCAGGTTATAAAACAGCAAGTAGAGTTTAATAAAATTTGATGTGGAAGAATTTGTAACTTGTTAAAAGAAGGTTTAGCAGGATTGTGGATGGTATAATTCTCTTCATTTTACCTGTCTATATATTTTTTTCATTTCTTACCATAAACATATATTGCTCTAGAGATTAAAAAATTAAAATTCACAAAAGGAAAATGGTTCAAAGCAGTTGGATGGCATGCCCTGTTTGCTGGTTATTAGAAATCCCTGCTCTAACTGACCCCTGCCTTCTTAAACTTGACCTATAGTCTCTGCCTCAAATTCAAGTTGCTGGCACATTGCACCCTGCTTAAACTTCTGAGTTTCTCTGGGCTTCCACATTTTTATAGAGGTAGCTCTCTGAGGTATTTAATATATTTTACCTATTTCCAATCCCCCACCCTCACACCCACTTCAAAACTCAGTTTAGACAGTACCATCTCCAAGAAGCCTTCCCAGACATCCTCCCTCTCCCCAGCCTTAGTTAAGTATGCCTTCTGTGTTTACATAGCTGACCTCTATCAAAGACCATAAGCATATATTATTGCATTTATTTAAGTGTCTAGATTGTAGGTGCTTCAAAGGCATCGATTGGGCCTTTTGTCTCTCTATCCTCAGGATGTCTCTCTATCCTCTCTATTCTAGCAGGGTGTCTGGGCCAGAGTAAGTATTCAACAAACAGATATGAAGGAATGAAGACTGGCAGTTAAGTACTGCCTCATAGTATTTGATTTCTCAAATCTACCACTGAACAGAAGTGATGAGAGTGGTGGGGGCCAAACCCTGATCAGAGACTCTGGAACAGAAGCAAACATTTTCCAAGGCCAAAGCAGGAAAACCCATAAGATATCCTGGTTCTGTTTTACTTCCAAGATCATAAAAAACAGAACTTTAAGGCACATACCATGAAAATAATAAATTGAAAGGAATTTGACATATTAGCCCTCTGAGAATAGTAGTGTATCATCTCACAATGTGCTAATGATCCAATTTGGGGTAAAAGTCATCCTGGTGTGTGATGCCCTCCTCGCTTCCTTCCTTGCCTTGACTTGGATTTTGAAATATGAGGTCTGAAAATTCTAGGGAAACAAAGGAATCTGGAATTCCTTCCTACCAATCAGCTAGTAACCCCAAAATTTTGGAATTCAAGGAAAATATTCTGAATTTTATACAGCATATGGTGAATTTCACGTCCACTTCCGGTCCCGCCCTGGGTCATATTCCAGGCATGGGTGAAGAAAACGAAGCCCAGGCAACACACAGAAGTATTGCTGAGCTAAAAAGGCAGGAGTCAAAGAAAGGTGAGGACTGCTAAAGCAAGTCAACATCCTGGGGAGCAGCTGCACAGAGGAAGGGCCCAGAAGTCTGCCTGGAGATTTCCTGAGGGTACTTGGTTGTACATACACAGGACAAGATTATGTGAGGCTTAGCAAGGAGAAGCTGCCATAGGTGTGGGAGCTGAATACCAAAGGTTGTCCAGGCTAGGAAACATTGCAATCCCATGGAGCCAGAGTAGAGAAACAAGGCTGAGCACCTCACGCATTCAGCTGAAACTAAGAAAAGTCATTACTTGAGAAGTGAGGACAAAACTGGAATAGACCAGCTCTAACAAAGGCTAAATCCAAGCTCGCCAAGATTGAGTAGCTCTTCTGATAATTTAACTTCCTGGCATAACTAAACACAACACAAAGTCAGGAAAATGAAACTTTTAATTATGAAAAAAAGTATTCGAAATCAACAGAAGGCAAGATATCCCAGATTTTAGAATTAGCAGAGGACTTTAAAATAGTTACCATAAATATATTCAAGGATTTCAAAGAAAAGATAGATATAATGAACAAATGGGAAATAACAACAGAGAAACAGAAACCAAAATAAATAAATAAATAAAAATTCTAGAACTGAAAAGTAAAACAAATGAAATTTAAAAATTTTTGAATGAGATTAACCATATGAATTCTAAGTAGACCACATGATAAGGGTAAATAGTGTAATCCCTAAAAACCCACAAAAATATTAAAAAGTTTACCTAAAAAGCCAATAGAATGAGAAAAAGGAATTACTAAAAATTTTTTATCCAAAAGGATGTAGAAAGAAAGAAAAATCAAATGGTACAAATAGAAAACAAATAGCAAGATGGTAAACATAAACCCAATCATATCAATAAATACTCAAATAAGTATGGACTAAATGCTCTAAGGAAAAGACAGATACTGTCAAACTACATTTTGAAAAATTAAGTTCCAGCTACATTCTATATGCAAGAAGTATACTATAAAGTCTCAGGAAGTTTGAAAGAAAAAGGATGGAAAGACATACATCATGCAAATGGTAAGCATAAAAAATTTGACATGGTTATATTAATAACAAAATAGACTTCAAGAAAAGAAGTGTTACCAAAGATAAAGACAGATATTTTGTAATAATAAGATGGTTGATTCATCAAGAAGACATAATTCTAAATGTAATAATATCAGAACTTTATATAGAGCAAAAATTCACAGAATTTAAAAAAGAAATAGACAAATTGACAATTATTTTGGAGGTTTTAACTCCCCTCTCAGTAATTGAAGAAGTAGCAAAAAATAAACCAGTAAGTGTATCACTTTTCTACATAGTATTATTAATCAACCTGACAATATTAGGTCAACACTAAACTAAACAATATTTTCAAGTGTACATGAGATGTTCATGAATATAAACCATATGCTGGACCGTAATATAAATTTTGAGAAATATCAATACAACAAAATCTTATGAGAATGTAATTTGACCAGAATGAAATTAAGTTAAAAATCAGTAAAATATCTAGAAAATTCACCAAAATATTGGGGAATTAAGCACATGTGTCTAAATAATCTATACATCAAAGAAGATATCAAAAGGAGTATTAGAAAATATTTCAAACCTAATGATAATAAAAACACATCAAATCAAAATTTGTAAGATGCAGCTAAAAGAAACCTAAAGGGAAATTCATAGCTTTAATTATTAATACTAGAAAAGGAGAGATATCTAAAAATCAATGACCTAAATTTCCACCTTTAGAAGTTAGAAAATAGAAGAGCAAATTAAAACTAAAACAGGTAAAAGCAGGGAAATAATAAAGATAAAAAATAAAACCAATGAAATAGAAAATAAAAAATAGAGAAAATTAACAAAGGCAAATGTTGTTGCTTTCAGAATATTAATAAACTTGATATACTCTTCTTCATACCCTTTATGAAGAAAATTCTAGAAAATACAAGTTAAAATCTAAGAACTAAAACACTGATTATTGCTGCAAATATTCAGATATTAACAGGATAAAAAGAAAATACTATGAAACTTAATGTCAAAAAATTTAACAACATAGATAAAATGCACACATTTTTTGAAAAATACAACTTATCAAATCTGACACAAGATAATATAGAAATTTTTAATTGATCTATATAAAATAAAGAAACTGAATTCATAATCCTCTTTCAACAGAGAAAACTCTAAACCTAGATCATTTCACTGGTGAATTCTATCAAACATTTAAGGAAGAAAGAATACAAGTTCCACAAAAACTCTTTTAGAAAATGGAGAGAACATTCCCAACTCAAGTTTTGATTTTAGTATAATCCTAATACAAAAACCTGACAAAAATACTGCAAGAAAGAAAATTAGAAACCAATATCCATGGAATACAGATGTAGAAATCTTAAAGTATTAGAAAACCAAACTAAGCAATATAAAAGGATAATGCATCAAAAGTGAGATGGAGTGACTATGCTAATATCAGAAAAAATTATAATTTAAGTTAAAAATTGTTACAAGTGACAAAGAAGAACATTACAGTTTGCTAACAGATCAATGCATCAAGATATGGCAATTAGAAACATATATGCATCCAACAAGAGAACCCCAAAATATATGAAGCAAAATTGACAAAATTGAAGGGCTAAATACACAAGTCAATAACAATTGTTGGAAACTTCAATATTCCACTTTCAATAATGGATATAAAATCTAGGCATATGATCAACAAGGAAATGAAGACCTTGAACATCACTATAAACCAATTAGAGCTAACAGACATATATAGAACAGTGCACCCAACAAGAACAGAATATACATTTTTCTCAAGTGCACATGAGGCATTCTCCAGGAGGATAGATCATATGTTAGGCTACAAAATAAGTCTTAAGAAATTTTAACCGGTTTAGATCATACAAAGTTTTTCTGACCACAGTGTAATGAAACTAGAAATCAATAACAAAGGGAAAACTAGAAAATTCACAAATATGTGGAAATTAAAAACACACTTTTAGACAACCAATAGGTCAAAGAACAAATCACAAGGGAGATAAGAAAAAACTTAGAGATGTATAAAAAACAAAAACTAAAACAAATAAACAAGCAAAATACACAACATACCAAAACTTATAAGTTACAGCAAAAGCAGCACTCAGAGGAAATTTTATAGCTGTAAACACCTTCATTAAAAAACAAGAAATAGCTCAACTCTATTAGCTTTGATCAACTTAATCAACTCAACTTTGCTTTCCCCCTTAAAAAAATTAAGAAGAACAAACTAAACCCACAGCTAGCAGAATAAAGAAACTAATAAAGATTAGATATAAACAAAATAGAGAATAGAAAAATTATAGAATCAACAAAATCAAAAATGATTTCTTTGAAAAGATCAACAAAACCTTTAGCTAGACTGACTAAGAAAAAAGAGAGAAGATTCAAATTAATAAAATCAGAAATTAAAGTGGGAACATTACTACTGACCTTTTCTGTATATCTATTTCTGTAATAAAAAGGATTATAAGGGAACACTATGAACAGTTGGATGCCAACAAATTAGATAACACAGATGAACTGGACAAGTTCCTGGAATCACACAAATTCCCAAAAGTGGCTAAAGAAGAAATAGAAACTCTGAACAGATGTGTAACAGGAGATTGAATTAGTAATCAAAAACCTTCCAACTAAGAAAAGCCCAGGACTAGTGGCTTTAATGGTGAATTGTACCAAACATTTAAAGAATAATTAATACCAATCCTCCTCTGGCTCTTCAAAAATTAGGAGAGAAAGTAAAACTTCCTAACTTACTCTATGAGACCAGTATTATCCTGATACCAAAGCTAGATAAAGCGATCACAAGAAAAAAATAGCTACAGACCAATATCCCTTATGAACATAGAAGCAAAAAATAAAACAAAACAAAATACTTACAAAAAAATACAGCAGCATATTAAAGGGATTATACAGCATGATCAAGGAGTATTTATTCCAGAAATGCAAAGGTGAGTCAACATACAAAATGCAACGTAATACATCACATAAATAGAGTAAAAAGGGAAAAAACTCGTAAAGTCATCTCCGTTAACATAGAAAAAGCATTCAACAAAATCCAAAAGGTTTTCATGATAAAAAACACTCATAAAACTAGGAATAGAAGGGAATTTCCTTAACATGATAAAAAGCGTTTATAAAAAAACCCACCACTAACGTCACACTCAGTGGTGAAGGACAGAAAGCTCCCCACTAAGATCAGGATCAAGAGGGGTTCCAGCTTTCCTTGTTGCTCTTCTATGTTGTATTGGAAGATACAAAAAAAAAAGTATATGCAAGGTGCAAAAGAAGTGAACTATCTCTATTCACACATGACATGATTCTACATATGGAAAATCCTAAAGAATCCACAAAAATCTATTACAGATAATAAACGACTTCAGCAAAATTCCAGGGTACAAGATCAACACACGAAAATCAGTTGTATTTCTATACAATAGCAATGAACAGCCCAAAAAAGCAAATCAAGAACACAATTTCACTTAATAATAATTTAAAAAGGAGGAAATATGTAAGAGTAAATTTCACCATTCTCACAACTTCTATGTACATTGTACTGGAGGTCCTAGCCAGTGCAGTAAGGGCAAGTTAAAGAAGTGAAAGCCACCTTGATTGGAAAGTAAGACAAACAAAAAAGCCTCTGTTGTTCATGTAAAAAATGATTGTCTATGTAGAAATCCTAAGGATCAAAAAAAAAAAAATTCTTACAACTAATAAGTGAATTTAGCAAGTTGGCAAAATACAATGTTAATACAATAATCAATTTATATATGAGCAGCAAACAACTGGAAAATAAATTTAAATATGACACCACTTACAATGGCACCAAAACCATAAAGTACTTAGGAATAATACAACAAAAATTGTGCATGACCGCTACAATCATGTCTACAAAACATTGCTGACAGAAATTAAAGAAGAATTAAACAAAGAGAGAGATGCCATTTTTATGGATTAGAAGACTCAGTATTGTTATCAGTTCTTCCCAGATTGATCTATTGATTCAACACCATGCCATCCAAAATCCCAACGAATTTTTGTAGAAACTAACAAGTTGATTCTCAAATATATATGTGATAAATCCAAGGGCATGGAGCAGTTAAAATTACTGGAAAAAGGAAGAACAAAGTTGATGCATTCACACTACCTGATTTCAAGTCTTACCATAAAGCTGTAATTATTAACATAGTATGATATTGGCATAAGGATAGATAAATAGATCAAAGGAACAGAACAGAAAATCCCGAAGTAAACCCATGGCCAATTGATTTCAACTAATGCACCAGGACGATTATATGGCAAAAGGAAAGGCTTTCAACAAATGACCCTGTGACAACTGGAAAAATGTACCAAAAAAATAGACCCCCAACCTTATGCCTCACATAAAAATTTGAGGCAGATTGTATACATAATATATATATAAAACATTTCCCCCTAGTATAGATATGTATTATACAGTATAAATATATACATGCACACACATTATATGTATTGAACATTTCCCCTCACTATGTGTTTGGCTTTTTATTTTATTAACTTTTGATGTGCAGATTTTAATTTTGGTAAAGTCCAATTTATTAATTTTTTCTTTTATGATTAGTATATATGAGACAAAAGAATTATATCCAAAATAAATGCATAATCCTACCAATCAATAGTAAAAAAGAAATACCCCCCTTTCTACCCTGAACAAAAGATTCAAACAGACTTTCACAAGAGAATCTTCACCAATGCCCACTAAGCACATAGAGAGGTGTTCAACATCAACATTATTAGGGACATGCAAATTAAAACCACAATAAGCAATCACACCTACTAAGATGCCTACAATTAATAAGACTGACAACAAATTCTGGCAAGGATACAAAGCAACTAGTAGTTTCACACATTGCTATATAAATAGTCCCACCAATTTGGAAAACTATTTGGCAGTTTTTTTACAAGATGAAATATAGATCTTCTCTATAAGACAGCAATTCCATACTTAAGTATTTACCCAAGAGAAATGATAAAATAATCCCACAAAAAGACTTGTACAATATCAAGATAAAGCTTACAAAAAAGATTTGTTCAAAGATGCTTATAGTCGTCTTATTCACAATAGCAAAAAGCTGAAAACAACACAAACGTCCATCAACAGGAGAATGTATAAACAGCGCAGTCTGTTTATACAACGGAATACTACTCAGCAATACAAAGAATGAACTGTTCTACACGATGGTACAGATTAATCTCAAAAATGTTATGCAGAGCAAAAGAACCAAGACACAAAGAGTACAGTCACATAGTTGGATGATTCCATCTACATAAAGCCCCAAATCAATCTTCGATGATAGGAATCACAACAGTGGTTGCCGATGGAGGTTGAGAATCCATTAGAAGGAGGAGTCCAAAGGAAACTTTCCAGGGTAATGGGAAGGTTCTATTTCTTTATTGGGATATTTGTTGCACAGATGAATGCAGTTGTCAAAACTCATCAAATCGCACATAAAATATATGCATCAATTTTAAAGGTCTATAGATTAATAAATAAATAAAGAGTGAGTCTTAGTCATAGGCAAAGCTGTATAATTATCTACAATTTATCTGGCAAGAGAACACTGATTATCTCTGAAACCAATTTGCCTCTGAAACTAAAATAGTATCTATTACTTTTTAAAAATTCAATTATTTAGCTTTCAATTACAGGGGTTGAAATTCATTCATTCATTCACTCATTCATTCATTCAACAAATATCGCACTAGGTACTTCTCTAAGCGATTCAATATATGATCCTGTTATCATGAAGCTTACATTCTAGGGAGGAAGAGAGATAACAAATGAAAATAAAGCAGATAAAATGTAGAAGGCAACAGGGATCAGGATGGGAGAGTGCAGTTTAGATAGGAAAGGCTTCTTGGAAGAGGCATCATTTGAGGAGAGATCCCATCTACCACAGAGAAAGTGAAGGATGCTAAATAAGACCAGGCAGGGGGTGCAGGAAAGGCCTTCTGGGCGGAGTTGGGCAGGTGGTTAAGGGCATGGACTCAGTCACACTGTTCTAATTCTGCACTCTTATTAGCAATGGGACCTTAGATAAATTATCTAACCTCTGTGCCTCTGTTTCTTCATCTGTAAAACAGGGATAACAATAGCACCTTATGACCACATCCTTATGAGGATGACATAAGTCAATATGTGGAAAGCATGTAGAATTGTGACTGGCATATAGTACGTGCCATGTTAATGTTTGTTATTCAAGTCTGGTATTAATAGTAATGTAATTTGATTTATGATTTTCAAAAGATCAGTGGCTGCTATGCAGAGAACAGGCTCTAAGGGGGCAAGAGTGGAGCAAGGAGAGCGGCTGGGCAGCTCTTGCAATGGTTCAGGCAAAAGATGATAGTGATGTAGACCAAAGAAGAGAAGTGAGAAGTGGGCAGATTGAGGCTATCGTTGAAGGCAGACGCACTAGAGCTTGCTGATGAATTGGATGCTGCATGTGGCCTGGGAAGGGGAAGAGGGAATCAAAGATAACAAAGAAAGCAAAAAAGAAGGAGTTGGGGAAGGGAAGGGATTGAGTTCTGTTTAGGTTATCGGTCTGTTACCTCAATGCTTGGTAGGCAGCTAAGTGTGTGAATTGAGGTGGAGTAGACATGGATGGCATTAGCAATCACTCCAATCTATTAATATTTCAGGGATAATACCGAAGGGGTCAGTTTTTCTTATCTATCATTCCTTAGATTTTTAAAAAATTGAAATGGAATAGTTCTTAAAGGATTAATGTAATCCTACAAATAACCTTAATTAAATGGACTGAGACCAAAGGTGGAAGAGCTGAAATGCTGCCCATAAGCAGAAAATAATTCAAACAGCTCATTTGTATCTACTCTCTACCCAGCAAGAGCCCTCCAGATGTTACTTTTGTTCTGAATTAAATATGCATGCTTTTGAAAGGTCAAAGGATTGAAAAAATTTCAGAGAGAACCAGAGATTTGCTTTTTGGTTTATTTATTTTTTCTTTTTGGCATCCCTTTACCTCAACTGCAAGAACAATGTCATGATTACATGTTTGAGGACTTTCTTAAAAGTCACTGCTACCCTGTGCTGAGACACAAGCACTCCAACTAGCCTGATGCTTGCATTTGCAGACAAAAATTATTCCCTCTGTTTTTATTAGCACAGTTCCATGGATTATAAACAGCAGTTCCTTGAGATAGAATTTCAGATAGCCTCCCACAAAACAACCATTTAATAGAACACATAAATAATTTCCCAAAAATAGCCATCTATAATTTTTTCCACAAAAATAGTCAGTAGTCTCTGTGTGCAGTTCCTTAAAAGTTGCTCAGGGTCTAACCTGTGCTCAGAGCCTTGTATCTGCTTCCCTGACACCCAGTTAGATGAATATACAGGACTAGGCAGCAACTGGGCTCCCTTGCCTTTGCTTTGGACTTATTAGCAAACCAAGTAAGTGGAATTTCTAGCTCCAAGCACCAAGCCTTACAGCCTCCCACAAAGTAACAGAAAGAGCCAGTACAGTTTCATATAAATGTATAGTGCTTCGCTTCCCAGACCAGCTTTCTTGCTACAGCCAGGTCAATTTCTCGTTACCTCTCACCCAGGGCTGTACCTGCCTTGGGTGACAACCTACCAATGCTGAAGTAACAGTCTACTTTTCCTTAATTATCTATCTCCCTTCTGCCTTCTGTTTTGGACTTGCCTCTTCTAAGAAGTCATCCCTACTTAACCCTACATACTCTTAGTCCTATTTTCCCCAGTTATTCACTGAAAAATTCTCACTCCTTCCAAATTCGTCTCAATTCTCATTTCACCTATGAAGTCTTGTTTGGATCCCCAGATGCATTTCCCAATGCATGGCATGCCTTTCGCAATGCAACCTACCCATATGGGGTTGGAGTGGATACCATCCTTGTACACGCTTATTCTTTGGTTGGTGGCTCTTCACCAAGATCGTGTTAAACTCTCCATCAAAAATACAGTTGAATGGAAACAACCTGAACACCCAACAACGTGGGATTATTCATTCATCTATTGTTTCAGTCAAATATTTATTGAGTAGCCACTATGGGTCTGCCAGTCATAATTCTTAGATTAGTTGAAACAACCTAAAGGGCCAACAATAGGGATTAGTTTTAAAAGCCCAGGAATAAGAGATTAAATGGAACAAATTAATTATTAGCGACAAATGATTATCATTGACTTTAATAAATTATAGTTAGCTACAGATAGATCATGGACAGTATTACCTAATTCATGAAATCACATGTACATATGTAAAATAAATATACATAGGACAGGATTTTAAAGGATTTGTACCAAGGGGGTAACAGTTATTATCTCTATTGAGTGAGTCTCTGGGCATTTTTTATGTTCTCCTGCTTCTCTGATTTTCTGACTTTTATGTAATGAACACTCATTGCTTTTCTAATAAGAAAACATAAAATCAACAAATATAAAATCTCTGACTTAAGCATTATACGTGGATAATATATAATATATATATTATCCACATAACAAAAACATTTGTACTCCCTTAATATTTTAAAACTAAAAAAAAAAGAAAAAACTAGAATTTTCAAGTTTGGAGAATTTTCTGCTTCAAATTATCGGCTACATTGTTTTTCTAAGCTGATGATGCCTGCTCTACTTGTTTAGCTGTGTTTTTGTTCTTTTCTCAGGATGGATGGCATAGATTGTTCCAACTAATTCAATTACTCATCACTCAGTGATTATTTTTGGTTTACAAATCTCCTATTGTTATAACTTTCAGTTGTTCTGAAATCTCACAAACATGGAAGAACAGCAATTTCTTACATTTTAACCTTATAATTTCTGGAAAAAAATGTTAAAAATGCCTAAAAGATTCCTAGAGCACCAAAATTATCAATATTGGAAAGTCTAGTAACTGGGATTTGTTTTTAACCAAATGGTCTGGTTCACTAAATTATTCTCCACTGAAATGTGTTTCACCAAGTTGCATTTCATCAAATCATCTGCAACATTCTTAACAAACTGTAAGATCCAAACAATTGAGCCAAACAATTAAGCGCTCTTTTCTAGCCTGTGCCACCTCTGGGGCAGATAGGTTGGGGGCAAATAGCCTTTAAAATAATCCCAATAGTGGAATTTGCCTGGTGCTTAGGGAGAGCAATGGAATATCTAAGCATGGAAATTGTGATTAAGAGCACAGATACAAGAATTTACCCAATATGTTGTGAAAATAACAAAATCAGCTGAATTAGAGTAAAGGATTAATAGTTTGTAGCTTTCAGAAAGTAAGTTTACAATAGAGATTATGAGACCAAAATATGAAAAAATTTGAATGTAAAGTTACTTAAATTTGATAGAAGAGGTCTCAAAAGATGAGCATAAATTTCTGAGACAGTGATAATCAACATCATTTTCTCAAAATCATCCATTGCAGAATGGATTAAAATGTGAACAGCTGGATGCTGAAAGTTGGAATGATGCTGCCAAAATGTAGATACAATTAAGGTCCTGGACAAAGGTGATGATGATTGGAAAGTTAAAAAAACAGGAAAATCTGAGAGATGTTGGAAGCGCAGAATAAAATGAGCATGGTATATTAGTTACACATCACTCACACATTCATGAACAAGTATTATTCATGAGCTGGACTGGGCTCCATTGGGCATTTCTTCTGCTCGGGTCTCATCTGGCTGATCTAGGATGGTGTTAGCTCTGACAAATGGGACAGCTTGGCTCTGCTCCACATCTCTCATCCTCCAGTGGACTAGCCCGGGCATTTTCTCATTGCAGTTGTGGAGAAGCAAGAGACTAAGCGGAAACTCACAAGCACTTCTGCCAGCATTGATTGCTAACACCCCACTGGCTAAAGCAAGCCACGTGGCTAAGCCCAGAGTCAAAGATGGGGCTGGATGCACAGCCAGAAGACACAGCAGAGTTACATGGCAAAGGATGTGGATACAATGAAAAGATGACAAAATCGAGGCCTTTAATTCAATCAGCCTACATTGCATTGTTGCTGACTAGATGCAGGCAATAAAAAAGAAAGTGTTGAAGATGACAGCTTCTATATAGTATAGAGCTTGACTAAAAAAGTGAGTCAATCTGGAAAGGTGAAGATATTTGTCACTTTCTGGCTCAATCTACAGGTTCAAAAGTCTTTGTTGATTTTTAAAGGTAACTAATTTGATAGGTGACCAATTCCCATGCCAAGACATTTAGTCAATTTTTTTCTTTTTTTTAATTTTTTTTTTTTAATTTCAGAGTATTGGCAGGGGTACGAATGTTTGGGTTACATGGATTGCTTTGGTTCTGCCTGAGTCAAAGTTATAAGTGTGCCCATCACCCAGATAGTGTACATTGTACCTGTTAGGTTTGATTTCACCCATCCCCTCCACTCCCTCCCACCTGCATGATTCCCATTGAGTTTTACTTCTATCTGTGCACACGAGTGCTGATCAGTTAGTTCCAATTTAATAGTGAGTACATGTGGTGTTTGTTTTTCCATTCTTTTTTATTTTTTATTGTTTTATTTTTTATTTTTATTTTTATTTTTTTGAGACAAAATCTTCCTCTGTTGCTGGGGCTAGATGCCATGGTGTCAACCTATCTCATAGCAACCTCAAACTCCTGAGCTCAAGTGATCCTCCTGCCTCAGCCTCCTGAGTGGCTGGGACTACAGGCATGCGCCACCATGCCTGGCTAATTTTTTTCTATTTTTAGTTGTCTGGCTAATTTTTTTTCTATTTTTAGTAGTGACAGGGTCTTGCTCTTACTCAGGCTGGTCTCGAACTCCTGAGCTCAAGCAATTTTCCCACCTCGGTCTCCCAGAGTGCTAGGATTACAGGTGTAAGCCACAATGTTTGGTCTTCCATTCTTTACATATGTCACTTAGGAGAATGGTCCCCAGTTCCACTCAGATTGTTGCAAAAGATATTAATTCATTTTTTTAATGGCTGAGTAGTACTCCATGGTGTACATATATCACATTTTATTAATCCACTCATGAATTGATGGGCACTTGGGCTGATTCCACATCTTTGTGATAGTGAATTGTGCCACAATAAACATTCTAGTGCAGGTGTCTTTTTCATAAAATTACTTTTTTTTTCCCTTTGGGTAAATACCCAGTAGTGGGATTATTGGATCAAATAGTAGGTCTACTTTTAGTTCTTTGTGGAATCTCCATACTGCTTTCCATAGAAACACCAGTACCATGCTGTTTAGGTTACTATAGCTGTGTAATATAGCTTAAAGTCTGGTAAAGTGATGCCTCCAGATTTGTTGCTTTTGCTTAAGGTTGCCCTGGCTATTCGGGCTCTTTTCTAGTTTCAAAGGAAGCACAGAATGATTTTTCTAGATCTACAAAAAATGATGTTGGTATTTTGATGAGGATTGTGTTGAATCTGTAAATCACTTTGGGTAATGTGGACATTTTAACAATGTTAAAATGGCATTCTGCCAATGCATGAGCATGGTATGTTTTTCCATTTGTTTACATCATATGCAATTTCGTTCCTCAATGATTCATAGTTCTCTTTGTTCATAGTTCTCTTACTCCTTGGTTAAATATATTCCTAGGTATTTTATTTTCTTTGTAGCTATTATGAAAGGTACTGAGTCTTTGATTTTATTCTCAGCTTGACTGTTGTTGGTGTATAGGAATGCCACTGATTTGTGATCATTGATTTTGTAACCTGAGACTTTGCTTAATTTATTTATCAATTCCAGGAGTCTCTTGGCAGAATCTTTTGGAATTTCTAGATATAAGATCATATCATCAGCAAAGAATAATAGTTTGACCTCTTCTTTCCTGATTTGGATACCCTTGATTTCCTTCTCTTGTCTGATTTCTCTGGCTAGAACTTCCAGCACTATATTGAAGTGGTGACAGTGGGCACTCTTATCTTGTTCCAGTTCTGAATGAGAATGCTTTCAACTTTTCTCCATTCAGTATGATGTTTGCCATGGGTTTGTTGCATATGACTTTTATAATTTTAAGATATGTTCCATCTATGCCTATTTTGTTAAGAGTTTTTATCATAAAAGCGTGCTGAATTTTGTCAAATGCTTTTTCTACATCTATTGAGATGATCATATGATCTTTGTTTTTGCTTCTGTTTATGTGGTGAATCACATTTATGAATTTACATATGTTGAACCATCTTTGCATCCCTGGGATGAAGCCTACTTCATCATGGTGGATTATTTTTTTGATGTGCTGCTGAATTCAGTTTGCTAGAATTTTATTGAGGATTTTTGCATCTATATTCATGAGTGATATTGGTCTATAGTTTTCTTTTTTTTGTTGTGTCTTTCCCTGGCTTTGGTATCAAGGTGATACTGACTTCACAGAGTGAGTTAGGAGGATTCAATCTACACATATAAGAACTTAGTACCCTTAAGAACTTAAGTATGATTTTGTATAATTTCTATTTTTTTTTACTTTGTTGAGACATGTTTTGTGGTCTAAGATGTGATCTATCTTAGAGAATGTTCCATGTGCTGATGAGAAGAATGTATCTTCAGTAGTTTTGGGGTAGAATATTCTGTAAATGTCTGGTAGGCCTATTTTCTCTAGAGTCTCATTTACGTCCAGTGTTTCTTTATTTATTTTCTGCTTGGAGAATCTATCCAGTTCTGTCAGTGTAGTGTTGAAGTCCCCAGCAATTAAGATGTTGTTGTTTATTTCTTTGCTTAGATCAAGTAGGGTTTGCTTTTTGAATCTGGGTGCACCTGTGTTAAGTGCATAAATATTTAGGATTGTTATGTCTTCTTGATGTATTGCTCTGTTTACTATTATATAATGATCATCTTTGTCTTTTTATCACTATTGTTGATTCGAAGTCTAAGTTATCTGATGTGAGAATGGCACCTGCTTTCTTTTGATTTCCATTTGCATGGAATATTTTTTTCATCACTTCACATTGAGTCTGAATGAGTCCTGTGGGTTAGATATGTTTCCTGTAGACAGCAGATATTTGGCTTGTATTTTTTTTATCCAATCAGCCAGCCTATGTCTCTTGAGTGGGAAATTCAAGCTGTTCACTTTTATTGAAAGGATTGATAAATGGGATGCATTTCTGTCCTTTCTGTTGAGTAGAACCTTGTTGCTTTGTTTTACCTCTTGAGCCATTATTTTATATGAGCTCTGAGCTTTAGCTTTTGGGTGATTTTACCCTGGTGGATGTCTACTGTGCTGATCAATGTATAATGTAGATCTTAGTACTTCCTGCAGTGCTGGTCTGGTCTTGAAAAATTCCCTCAGTGTTTGCTTGTCTGAAAAAGTCTTTATTTTTTCCTCATATAAGAAACTTAGTTTTGCAGGATACAAAATTCTAGATGGCCATTGTTCTGTTTAAGAAGACTGAAGATGGGGCCTCAATCCCTTCTGGTTTGTAAGATCTCAGTTGAGAAGTCTACAATTAGTTTGAAGGGTTTTCCTTTTAAGTCACCTGATGTTTTCACCTTATGTCTCACAGAAGTTCTTCCTTCATGTTAACTTTGGCCAGTCTGATGACTATGTGTCATGGTGATTGTGTATTTGTGATGAATCTCCCAGGTGTCCTTTGAGTGCCTTGTACCTGGATATCTAAATTTCTAGCAAGACCATGGAAGTTTTTCTCTATTATTCCCTCAAATAGTTTTTCCAATCTTTGTGTGATTTCTTCTTCACCCTCAGAGAGGCCTATAATTCTTAGGTTTGGCTTCTTTATATTTGAAATATGGCCTCCCATACTTCTTGTAGGCTTTGTTCCTTCCTCCTAATTCTCTGTTCTTTATCTTTGATTGTCCTGTTTAATTTAAAGGAGTTGTCTTCGAGCTCTGACATTTTTTCTGCTGCCTGGTCTTGTCTATTCTTAAGATTTTCCAATGTGTTTTGCATTTTTTTGAATCAGTTTTTCATTTCCAGAAGTTCTACTTGATTTTTTTAAATAATTCAATTTCTTTAGTAAATTTTTCATTCATTTCCTGATTTTTTTTTTGTGTGTGGTTTCTTTCTGTTGGTTTCTCTTGTATTTTGTTGAGCTTACTTATAACTCATATTTGGAATTCTTTATCTGTCATTTCAATTGATTTTGGTTGGTATCCATTGTTAGAGAGTTGGTGTTCTCTTTTGGGGGAGACCTTTTGCTCTGAGGGGGAGAAAGGGGAGAAAGAGAGTCTTGATGGAGTACAGCTAGCACTCTGGTTGTCTCTGATCCTCCCCCTGGAGGCCGCCCACCCAGGATGTCCAGCCTCTGGAGTCATGCAGGTTACCCAGGACCCACTGGACCCCAGTGGCTCCTGCAGTCTGGACCAGAGTTGGAAAATGTCTGTGTGGGAACAAGTGAGATGAAACCTGAGAAGTTGAAGCCCACTGGGGAGGACAAAGGTGCACAGTGGGTAGAGAAGCAATATGGTACCTGCCATCCCGGCTCAAGTCTGTGGGGTGGGAAGCACCCTGGGGGGCTGGAGCCTGGTGCTCTGTCCACAAGAAGCTCCCAGCTCATTGGAGGCAACAGCCTCGGGGCTCGTGTGGGCTGAAGATCACTCCAGCAGCTCCGGAACCCACCATCCATCAGAGATGCAAGGAAGGGAGAAACTAACTGCTCCACTTACTCTTCTGATTGGACTCCAAGCCTCTCAGGGATTGATCTTTGCTGATATCTTTCTCCTTCCTATTCTGCTCCTCAACTTCTTCCCATGGAGTCTCTGGTAGTTTCTGGCATATTTCCCTGAGAATTATATCCGACCTATGTTTGTTTGTTGTTTTTTCTTTTTCATCTAAAACTTTTCCTTCTTTCTGAGCAATCTCGCAACTGGTATCTCTGATCCGCCATCTTGACTCCACCAGAAAGTGTTTTCTTATATGACATTTAGTCATTTTTCAACAAATATTATTCAACCTTACTATATGCCAGACATATAAGTGCTGAGAATACCTAAATGAACAAAATTCTGGGTTCGATGTATGCCATTAGTTACTGCATACTAATATAGATAGAAAAACTGACCCTCCAATGTTCCCCAGACACACCAAAAAAGAAAATATATAATCCCTACTTTAAGACCTTTCCACCCAGCCCCTAAACATTAGTATGTTCCATATCATAACATTTTTATTTCAAACCTTTGTTAAGATGTTCAGGGTGAAAACTACTGCTCCATATGATTGCTAACACCCTTTATTATTATGTCATAAAGAACTAAATTTGAGATTAGATCTCCTCTAGAAATCACAAAAAATTATAATATATGCTACTTTGGAGAAATAGACAATAAAATTGATAATATGTTTGTTTTATTTTGTTTCACCGTGGCAAAATATGTATAACATAAAATTTAACCTTTTAACCATTTTTAAGGGTACAATTCAATAATTGTTTCATTAAGGATTTACTATGAACTAACTATCACACTAGGCTCTAGACACACTGAATATAGTACAATACCTATTCTCCAGAAGCTTTTAGTGTTATCCATTGGTTTTACAGGAAAGCTGGGAAAGTTAAAGAACACTGGTTTCTCTTCTTCCACTTCAAGGTGAATGATCCAAGCTATGACAATGAGATACCTTCCCTGAGATTTTTTTTGCTGGAATAGAGGCCAGCAGCTCTCCTACATCTGGAGAGCAAGTGAATCTGGAATTGCTGATGTGGGAAAAGACCCTCCCTGTGCAGTGGGACATAAGGGCCAAGCTGATACAAGCACAAGCATGAGTGTGTGTGGTATGTGTGTACGTGTGTGGTGTGTGTATATGTGGGGGGTGTGGTTGTGTGCATGTGTGTGGTGTGTGGTGTGTGTGTAGTGAGGAGAAAGAGAGCCCTCTTTGATGGTAATGATTACTTGCAAGCCAAGTATGATTCCTAAAACCTAAAGTCCCTGGAGCTGTTCCTGAATTCTGTGTCTTTCTCATAAAGTCCCTTTTCTTCCTTAAGTTAGTTTAAGTTGGGGTAGGTCAAATGCAAATATAGGGTTTTTAAATACACATATAACAAATTTGAGATTCTGTAAGAACTCACTTAGTTAAAGGCATGGTCTAACAACTAGGCAAGATAAAGGCCAAGGTAGATTTTTTTAAAATCATATTGTAATTTTGGAGTTTTGTTACTTGAGATCATTTTCCCTAGATTTTTCCAAAGTAGGTTATAATAAAGGGCTTATTCATTTGTATTTAAATAAAAACTTCCTTCAAATGAGATAAAAATGATTTCATAACTCACATTGGATAAATGCATCAATAAATCAGAAATTGAGTTTCTTGCCTCATTAATTTATCTGTTCAGAATTAATCAACATCAGCTAAATCATTCTATTTAATACTAAATCACACTGCTATGAAAATCCTTCCAAATCACTGATGCTAGGTTGTTAACAAAATATCCAGCTTGTGACCCGAATCCATCTAACCCATTAATCACAGCATTGTTATTGGAGACGCAGAGGACTTCCAATTTCTGGTTTTTCTATCTTTGTTTTTCTAATAGCAGCAAAATGAGAACCATGAGGGAGCAGGTAGGGAGGAATAAGGCTAGATGAAAAAAAGAGACAAGAAGATAAAGAATGTAGATAAGTGATGTATTCACAGGGTCAGCAAAAGCATCCTGTGGTTCATCAGTCAAATAGGATCTTTTCAGTAAACATCTATTACTATAATCACCAAAGTAATGTTGTAACACCCTCATGGAATAGCTACTCTCCAATTTCAACAAAACCAAGACAAGTGTTTTTCTTCCATAATAGTCACCTTTACTTTCTAAATGTTCTTCCTCTGCCTCCTCACGTAATTTTCCTGCCTGAAATTATCAACAGGAGATGCCAACAGATTCTCCTTGAGATTATAACAGATTCATTTATAGCTCTTTGCTTTTGAAATAACTCAATTCCACTTGCAGGAGAGAACACTTTTCACCAAAAGAAAAAGTGACAAGGAAGTCTGCGAGGATTTCCACATCATCAGACAGGATAAGATTACAGGGAAACGAAATACGATTTATGGAATAGTGGACAACAGAAAGTAACCTGCCTGCCCTTTCCTCCTCTTTCTCTTTTACCTTTTTGTGGTAGCAGGTTCTACATAGTCTTAAGTCAAAGTTTTTGATACTACGGGGTCTGTTTGTGATATTGATCCATGGGTACCCTCAGTAATTTTTAAAATTGTGATAGAAGAGATCAGGAAACATCAGAGTGCACCACATATAACACAGAGTGTTCCGTGAAAATTTGTTTCAGTTGTGTGTGTGTCAACATGTAAAATGCTTTTGTTATTGTGGGTCGAGGTCAAAAATATTTGAAAGTCACTGATCTAAGTGAAAGCATATCTTCATTCCAGAAGAATTTATTGAGCGCCTACAATGTGCCTGGTGCAATTCTAGCACTTTGGGATACAACAGCGAACAAAGCAAAAACCTCTGCCCTCATGGAGCTCCCATTTTAGGAGGAAGAGTCAACAACAAACATAATAAATGTAAATTCTAAAGAATGTCAGAAGACAATGAGCACTATGGCAAATGGAGAGAGAGATAAGGCAGGGGGGGTGCCCAGGAGAGGAGATGCATTTTTTTCTTTGTGACATTCACAAGAGTCTTTATTTCCCTTTTATCAAATATGTTGTGGGTTTAATCTTTTTATTGATATCTCTGCAGAACAAAATCCATATGTGTTCGTATTAGGCAAGAATCATTCCCATCGCTATCAGTTTTCTACGAGTTAACAACTACCCCACAGAATTTAAAACACCCTAATCCATGGTAAATAGCCAATCGAACAAAGGCACACTCCCCTCTTCACCCCCAGAGAATCAGAATCAGAATCAGAGAATGGGATTAACCAGGCAGGCCTGCCCTGAGGCCTCAGCTGGGAAGGACACCAGTAATCCTGCCTTATTTCCAAGTGTAGGAAAATTTTTTCTTACAGTCTCCCTTTGTGATCATAAATAATCTTCAAAGATTATTTTTTATCACCAAAAAAAACCTGGTCTCCTTGGGCTTTGGTCAGATTCATTTACAAATGTTTGTCAAGGGGTGTTAATTAACACTCTGTAAGCTTCTTAGCCCTACAGTGTTAAGCAACTATTAAATCCAAAGAAATAGCTTCTGTCTGGGGATTTCATAAGGAATCTCAGATTGCATTTTCAATAGCCACTCTTATTCCAGAGGGTTGTTTGTTTTTGTTATCTTTTTTTAAAAGTTGCTCTTATTGGTTCTTCTATTCAGAAGCTAAAAACCATGCCTGAGAAATTCATTACCACAGGGTTTCATCTGCAGTACCTATAAATTTGGTGACTTCCCGTCTCCTAGAGCCACCACTCCCACCCCCAGAAGTAGTCTTCTCTACTGCTTGTAAGGCTGGGAGAAACAGATTTAAATGCAGTGGTCGGTCACGGTGTTGTGCCTCCTTTGAGAAAATGTCTTCTGAACATAGACTCAAAGGAAGTGGGTTCTGTGGCTATGGGGGTACGACAAGGTGGGCAGAACCTTCCAGGTAGAGAAGAGTCAGAAAAATAGTCTCCAAGGCACACGGCAAGACCTTCAGTGTGGCTGATGGTGATGAGGGTGAGTTGGGGGCAGGGGCCAGAGTTGAGGCCAAATTTCTTAAACACCTGTGAGGGTGTTTCCAGAACAGTGAACTGCAGCAATAACAGCTGCTTGATCCTCTATGACGAAAGGGAAATTTTAAAACTGCGGGGTTTAAACATAAAAGGAAAAGAAAAAACCTTTTTAATCAAGTTGGAAATGACATGGTTTTTCACTCCCCCATCTCCTTCCTTTCTCACAGAGCAGCAGTAAACACAGGGAACAGTCACGCATAGTTTACACTGTAACTCCTCATGAGAGATCGTTTGGTTTCTTTCATTTTTCCAGAAATGAGAATCAGGAAGGAAAAGAAAAAGAGAGCTGAATTGAAACACATTTTTTCAGGACTGCTGTTTGAGTTATCATGTAATGATTGTTTCATGAAGCAAATATTTACTCAATAGGCAAGTTATTATGCAGTCGTCGTGAGGGGTCAAAGCATAGGCACAAAAATAATAATGGTACAAGATTGAAAGTGGTGAGAGTACCAGAAAGTGAATTTTTTTTTTTAATGCAACGGTGATTCAGAAAAAGAAAAGATTCCTTCCTGCTGAGGGAAATCAGGGAAGTCTTCCTGTAGGAGGTAGTTTCTAAACCATATATTGAGAGACGTGTAGGTCCTGGGGAGATGGATAAAGGCATTCCAGACAGATTGCTGTGAGCTGGGAAACCAGAGGAGCTGTGGCAAAATGTATTTTCCAAAGACAGCAGATGGATATCTCCAATTCCCCATGATCCTTTGCAATATGACTTGCCATTCCTCCCACTGTACCCCCTCCCCTTGAATCTGGGGGCCTTGTGACTGCTTTGGCAGAAGTGAACCTCCATGATATCAAGGCCAAGTCAAAAACGTCCATACCACTTTCCTCTAGTTCTCTCAGGAAGCTTGCTGTGAGGGAAACTGGCTCCACAAATGGATTCTGGCTCACCTGAGACACTATGTCAGCAAGGCCAACAGAGATGCCAATCACAGGTGGGAGCCATCTTGGATGCGCAGCCCCGTGGAAGCTTCAGCTGACTGCAGACCACAGGCAAATATTGGGTGAGCCCTTCCCTAATCCTCACCCACAAGTTTGTAAACTAAATAAAATGCTTATTTAAAGCCACTAAGTCTGGGGGTATTACATAGCAATAGTAATTGGAACAGATGTATGTGGGTCAGTGGTTTTTTAAAAATTAGTAATGGTGAACCTCTCAGATATTAATGACGATTAAAGATGTTGGTGGCCAGTCAGGGCTCACATTCTCCATTTTGGATACTGATGTGGACGAGGAGAGCCTAGATATTCACCAGCATGCCGCCACATGAAACCCGTGCTATGTCGGAGGCAGCACGGGGTAATGGGATGTACATTGGGAATACGGGTTCAGAAAATCTGCGTTTTGATCCCAGCTCCAGCCCTAGCAGCCATAGGAAAGTCAGCTAAACTCTCTGAGCTTCTCAACAAATTTACCTGCTTCAAAAATACGTAAAAGTACTTCAGAAACCACAGAGCATTATCTCATGGCATGGGTTTTTAAAAATTACTTTAAATTAAATAAATTCATTCATATAGTTTGAAATCAAACAGCACCAAAGGCTCATCATGAAAACAGTAAGCATCTTCCCCCTTTCTCAAACCCCCTCCTGGTCCCCACAGACAACCACGTTTAACTTTTAGCTCTTCTAGTAATTATCATATTTCTAAATAGTATGTTTATTCTGAAATTTAATAATTCATCAGGATAATGAGGATTTAGCTCTTTTATGTCCCCCCAATTTTTTTCCCTTTTTCTCCCAAACGTCTGCTCTTATTTAAATCATTATTAGTACTTACATCAAGATTCCCATATAAATATTATTCATTGCAGAGCTAAATAGGACACTATAACATTTCCTTTTTCTGGATGGCTTTTCATTTTCCCTCGAATAAATAATTACCTCATTATTAAACTTGCATAATGTTCCACGTGTGCTTTTGTCAATGCTTCTGTGATTCTCCACCACACTGTCCGCCATACTGTTCTGTTGAGTCTACTTTTTCACTCAAAGTTCTCCCTTCTCTCTTAGGCCCATCCAACCTCCTAGTCCAGTCTGGACTAGATGCTGTCTCTAGCTGCTCTCACTCTAGGATTTTTCCTTATTTCGTGTGGATTGAAATCTTACTTTTTCTATATCTCATTTCTTCCCATTTCTTTATTTACTGTAATTTTGCTAGTGCGTGTCTTCCATTAGTTTCTTAGGAAACATTACTTCGAAGGTGAGCTTTCCAAATCCCTAAATGTACATTTGTTGTGCTAGGAACTCAGTAGACTCTTTAAAGCTAAAGGCTCATGTTTTTCAGCTCTGGGGCATTTTATTATATTATTTTCTTTCTTAATAAATTCCTGACCTCCATTTCCTTATTCTTTCTTTCTGGAATTCCAATTAGTCTGACATCAGATTTTTGTAAAATGCCTTTAAATCTTTTCACCTTTCTGTAATACTTTCTACTTCTTTGTCATTTTGGACTACTTTTAGGGCATTGCTTCTACTTTACTTTTCAACCTTTTGACTAAAACATCTTATTTCAACAATTACGCTATTAATTCAAGAATTTTTTTCTTATTCTCCGATTATTTCTTTTTCAGTTTGTGTGTGTGTGTGTGTGTTGAATTTCCTGCATAATCTCTTTTCCCTGGTTTTCTTTTCTGTTTATTTATTTTACTCTGTTTCATGTTGAGAGCTTTCCTCAAATGTTTTTCGATGCTTGTATATCCATTCACATTTAAGAGAAAAGTGCTTAAAAACTGGTCAAAAATTATGGGCATAGGAGTACCTTAGGGAGAACAAGTTCTCTACCATGTTGATTTGTCAGAAAACCAATCATTCCACTGAGGACCCAAAGCTGATGTTGGTGGGAGGGATCCTTACTTTGGAGCCATTCAGGGTCTTCAGAGAGGAAAAAAATTGTCCCTTTTCCTACCAGGGAGATAGAAGCTATCTGCTGACAGAGTGAAGAAGACAGAATCTATGTCAACTGCGCCTCTGTGCTCAGGCCTGTGCCTCACCCCTGCTCTTTGCTCTGCCCAGTACCCCACAGTTCCACTTCCCTCTCTTCAATTCCTCCAGAAAACAAGCCTCCAGTTGATGACCTGGGAGTGGCAACAGAGGGTGAGCATCCTCTGTGATTAAGTAGATTGTCTAATGACTCAACAAGTTCTATTGATCTCATCAATAAAATAAATTAAAATCCATTATGTATTTAATACTGCAGGGTCTAATACCTGGCACTATCCAACGCATACATTGAGGAGCTGTTACGCTCAGAATCTACATTCTCCAACATACGTAACCATTTCAATTTGGGAAAATTAAGTTGTCTGTGAGCACCACCCCAGTGGGAGGTGAAACCTAGACAGGACCCTGCATGCTACAGCCCAGGTCTAGAACCTCGGGCAGATGATGACGGACAAGCTATATTGGAGGGTTTGGAGTTGCACTGGTGCTAGGGCTTCCAGATGAGCTAGATGTTGCAGGTCAGAAGTTGTGAACTCTGAGTCCATACAGAAGATTTGTTTGGCCTTTGTCACACATCAAAAAAAAATTTTTTTCAGTTCTCCTTTACAAATCAGGAAATTTCACACAAAATCCTTAATTTCTAGCTTCTTTTAAAAATTCAGAGAATCTGGCAGGATCATACCTCCTCCCTCTTGGCAGGGATTTATCTGGGACCCCTGCTCACCAAGGCCACAGCCATTTCTATCCCTGCCTCACTTCCTCAATAAAATGAGCTGTTTGCTCCCGTCGGGCATCAACTTTGCAGCAGCAATCCCAGTAGGTTATGAATGCTTCCAATGTCAACCCACATATTACTCCAAGCTTCCTGAGCAGAACTGTATCTATATGAAAGAAAATCCAGTATTATAAACTGTACCCAATATGTTAGTTGTAAAATAGAGGACAGGTGCAGTGGCTCACACCTGTAGTCCCAGAACTTTGGGAGGCCGACGTGGGAAGATCACTTGAGGCCAGGAGTTCGAGACCAGCCTGGGCAACATAGCAACACCCCATCTAGGTACAGGTATTCATTAATATTTGATTGATTGATTGTTTTTATATAAAAGACAAATATTTCCAAAATCAGTTTATTACTCCAACATAATAAAGCTAATTTGAAAGTCAACATTGTACTTGGAGATTACAGATTCTGATCCTTCCAATTCTCTGACTTTCTTAATTCCCTACATTTGTTGAGTCTGTTGGGGAACATCAGCTCTTCCCATGTCTTCGAGGTCCTTCTTGAATTGCCCTCATATAGCATGAGGCATCATTTTAGCTGTTGTCACCAGAGCGGTTTTAATTCTGTTAATCTTTGCCCTTCTATTATATCTAATCTCTCTTAAATTTGGGTTCCTAATTATTTCAGAAGACAAGTACATCAGGAGTCTGCATGCCATTCCAAATTTATCACCGCCAAGAGTGGCATAGCAAAATAATTTGCACTCATAATCATGGAAAAGCCATCAGTTACTTGGAGAGATCATAAAAAATAACGTGCTTGAAGAAAGCAAATTTCCTTAATTTTAAAAGGGAAGCAAATGTGGATTTCAGAAACAATAGTCCCATAAGCAAAATTATGTAATGGATAATAAAAACACAATGGTTCTAAGGAAGACAGGATAACCAGGAGGCAACATGGACTCATAGAATAAGTCTTCCAAACTAGTTTCAAATAATTTTTATAGTATTTTTATATGTAGTGCTATGGTTTGAGTGCTTTGCCCCTCCAAAACTCACATTGAAATTTCATTGCCAATTGGAATAGTATTAAGAGGTGAGGCCAAGCACAGTGGCTCACGCCTGTAATCGCAGCTGAGGTGGGAGGTTCACTTGAGGCCAGGAGTTCAAGACCAGCCTGAGCAATATAGTAAGACCCCTGTCTCTACAAAAAAAAAATTTTTTATATCTTTTTAAAAAGAGAGACCTTTGAGAGAAGCAGCCATGCTAGAACCAACAGGACTGTATTTCCCAGGAGTCCCAAGCAGAGAGACACTCCATTCACCAAACCATCATTCGCCAAATAGGCTAAATGAGGGTGCACCAGCGTCACTAAGAAATTCAGTGGTGGCGCTCCTCTCCAGGCCAGGGCAGACGGTAGGGGAGGTGGTCACAGAGCTGAGCTCCTTGCCATCCATAGAGGGCTGTTGAGACTCTGAAGTGATAAAGGCCAGGTGGCAAGTGGCACTTAACTGCCAGAGCTGGGGAGCTGTAAGGACAGCTCGCAGACCACAGCCAAATAAAAAGCGATGACTCTTGCTCAGTCCCCACACTTAGCCAGTTTCCGATCTCTCACTCACTAACTGAAGTGGTGGCCGGGTCCGGGAGGCAGGACGCTGGGATACCACAGCAGGTACGCTCTGCAATGATTCCCCCAGCTCTTCCCGCTTGATATGGAAATTGATGCCCTGCAGTTCTAGGAAATTTTCTGGAATTACTTCATTATTTCCTTTCTTTCATTGTTTCAGGTACCTATTGCTGTGCCGTAGACCACCCCCAACTTGGGGGATTGAACTATTAAGAATTTATGTTTTTCTCTTGATTCTGTGAGTTAACTGGGTGTAGCTGGGCAAAGCCAATCCTGGGCATAGGGGAAGGGGAAGGGGTTCCTGGGGAAAGGAAGGACAGAGGCTAAGCCAGCCCAGCCCAAGAGCTGTGCAGCACCCAGTACTGTGCACGTTATTCATACAGCAGAAATACGCAAAAGTATAACGTAACTGGCTTATTCTTCTTAACAGTATGCCATGGGCAACTTTTTAATAATATACATCGGCACTCCCATAGCCAGTCAGCATTCCACCGTGTGAGTATACCACTATTCCTTTCACTGGTCACCTTGGTACATTTAGGTTATGTCCAGTTTTTAAGAATAACCCATACCTATGATAAAGTTCCTCTTATCTTTGCACATTGAAGGTGAAACTTAAGAAGATTAAAAGTTCAAAAATAAGCTACAAAAGGAGATGACAGGGGACATCTGGCTTAACAGCAAATCACATAGGGGGGAAGAAAAGCCTGAGAGGTTTTACTGACTGCAAACTAATTTGAGTCTGCAGCGAGGTGACAGCCAAAATTGTTCATGCGGTCCTGGACGGCAGGAACATAATTCAGTGTCCAGAACAAGAAATGTAATCACTCAAGTCTACTCTGAACATCTGGAGCACTGCTTGGTTCTATACAGCAAATGTTAAGAAAGGTCTTGGAAATCCCTAGGCTTTCTCCCCCGGCTCCTTGTCCTCTCCCACCGGAAGCTTCAGCCCTTCCAAGGGACCATATGCTGAAGTAGGAACGGCCACACTGTCTCACCTGCTCTGACTCTGCAGGGCTGTTTCACAGAAGGACACGCTGCTCTTCCTGCTTTGTGTGCCTGGCACGCCCAGCCCAGCAGTAGCCCCCACCACCTATTTTTGTAAATAAAATGTTATTGGAACACAGCTGTGCCCCTTCACTGACACATTGCCTGTGGCCACTTTCACGCTGCCACGCCAGAACTGAGCACTAGTTACAACAGACACTGTGGGATCCGCACAGCCTAGAACTTAGCCCTCAGCAGAAAAAGTTTGCCTTACCGGGCTCTGATCTCATCAGTAGAGTTTTACCTTCCCCTACCACCCCCCCCAACACTCTAATCTATCTCCCTTTTCTTGGTGCCTCCATGCGAGAAGACATTTATTTCTCTTAAGGCACGTAGACATTTTATTGTAATTGTTTGACAACTAGCTCTCTCCTACGAAGCTGTGAGTGACATGAGGACAGGGGTCTTAATTGTATCCCTCTTTTTGTGGCAACCTAAGTGAGACCCACCACCCTAAACCCCAGTCCCACTCCCAACCCCAGCCCCTCCTGGAGGGAGGGGCAAACCTGCAGAATCAGAGAGAAGCCTTTTGTTCCCACCAGTTCAGACAGACTTGGAAACACGACCCCCGCCAGGAAGGTATAAAGAGGCCTCTGCGTTAGGGAACCCCTAACAGCCCAAGCCAGGTAAACAGCAGGAAACTGAGTCTCGCATGCAGCCCAGACCGTGTGCTTTTGGTACGAAATACTCCATCTATGAGTTGTGGTTGACTTCAGACAATTTCAGCAAGAGCATACCTGAGCCCAGAGTAGAAGATTCCTACCACTGTCCCCTCACCTCTGCAGAGCCGGCAGAAAGCCCTGGCATGGCGCAAAGGGATACGGGACACTGGGGAAGAACTTGGAACACTGACTAGGGGACAGGCTGAAGGAGAGGACCACAGCACGAGGAATCCAAAGGGCAGAGGGTCAGGCGGGAGGGGGAGGCACACCCCTAGAGGCCACGGGCCTGCTCCCCCACCCCTCCCTCCGCCGAGGCTTTGCAGGCATCCCCTGGAGCCTCCCCAAAACAGCCCCGTAAATACAGCTCAGGAGCAAGGGGGAGACCTCCAGCCCCTTGTCCTCAGTCATCTGCACCATCACAGATAACCCCAGCCCCTCCCTTTTGGGGAGAGAGAAAGGCCAACTTTCTGTCCTCTCCCCTCCACCTTCCCCTCCAGTGTCAGAAGACACAGATCCCTATTCAAAAGGACATTCCTATTCTCAGAATTCAACGCCGCACCTGCCTATTGCATAGCAGGCTCTGGAAATGTCCCTAATGTCTAGTCCCTCCAAGTCTTCTTGGAACACATAGTAGCATGAAGGAGAAAATACTTAGAACAAACATAGTGGCCTTTTCAAACGTGTGAAAGCTGTCTCACCAAGGAGTGACTCGTTTTGTTCTCTGAGATTCAGGAAGGCAGAGAGACAATCAGGGATGAGTCCCGAGCGGCCGCAGGTTTCAGTTCAGCATAAAAGATAAAATCAAGTGGGTAACTTGAGAGGAACCGAGTGCCTCTTGCTGCAAAGAGTCAAGCAGAAGCTAGACCACCCCAGGACGGCCACTGCCAGGAGTTTGTCCCAGGGAGAAATTGGACCTGGGATTTCCCAGGTCCCTTCTATGCCTATAATAACATTCTAATTTTCGAATAAAAGTGCACTTATAGGCAAGGAAACAACATTTGCTTAACCATTACATTTAAACTCGATACACATTACTGCTTTCAGTTTGAGTATTTTATCAAACTAGGATGATACTGGTTCATGGATGATGTTCTAACATCCACACTTCAAACAATTAAAAAATCTGTTCAGACTGGGGCCACAAAAGTTCACTAAATATTTATCTTTAGTCAATATATGAAAGTGTATCAGTCATAAACTTTAGGGTATATCTTTTAAACACCAACCTGTGTCCAGAAAGGAACATGGTAATGTGTTTTATATAAAATATTTTATCTCAAAAATAATTTTATAGTCTTCGTTCAAATGCTATTGAAATAATTTCAAAGAAGACACAAACTAAGAAGTTAAGTGAGGCTACAAATGCTAGTGCATTTGTCTAATTCCTTTCTTCTAAACAGCTCAAGAGGGCCATTTTTCAAGCACTTTTGCTATTATTACTATTATTATTATAAAATAAAAATATAAATATTTTTCAAAACATGTTGACATGTATAATTTGGTTTTAATTCCCACAATACGCCTGGGAGTTAGGCAACATGGTGGCGACTGCTGGTTATCCTGAGTGATCTGATTTCAACATAATAGAATCATTCGCTGAGCACACGGCTCCTCAGGGGACAATAGTTCCAGACCCCTTTGCACCATGACTAAGTTCTGCCCATAGGACAGTGATGGGTACAGCTTCCAGGTCAGACACTTAAGAGGCCATCTTGTCCCTCTTCCTCTCTTTCCCTGTCCACCAGATGAAATTGGGATATTATTTGTTCTGAAAAATCAAAGGATCAAAGGTCATGTACATATCTGGCTAGGAAATTTTTCACTTTCCTTACTCACGCTTTAACCTCTTTCTCTATGTGAGAAAGCAGACTGCTTTCTCTCAGGTCCAGAGTTCAATTTACAAGAAAGAAAATGGACACAATGAAACCAGAAGAAATTATTTTACATCTGCATTTGTGCATTTATTAAAAATTGTATCAAATACTTCCTGTGTGCCGTGTACTGAGATAAACACTAAAAATTAAAGACCGTGATATGTAGTCTGTGCTCTCCGAGACCACAAATGAGTCAATGATCCACTCTGCTGGTGGTTATTGCAAAATGAGAGTATTTGAGTCAAGTCTTTGAAGGGTAAATAAGAGTTTATCCCAAGATAGAGGGGAGAAAATGTATAGGAATTCTTTAGATTAATTTCTGCCAAGCAGATAACAAAATAGAGCATACAAGAGGTACATTATGCTTATCTGTTTAAATATAGATTACAAGTATAACTTTGGCATTTCTTGAGAAAATGTGGTTCTTGGACAATTCAGTAGCAGTGTATGTTTTTACTCACCCACTCTTTATTTTTTGTCCTCCCAATAGGCGTGTATTCTATTCTCCTCCTATACCTAAAATTTCCTTTATTCCTTAACAAAATAATATTCATTGAAAGAAAGGCACCTTTGACACAAACTAATTATAATAATATTCTGTTAAAGCAATATGTTTTTTAAAAATAAGATAATAAGGCTTCTGTGTGCAAAAGCCAAGACAGAGAAAATGCTCAGGTAACACAGCTATGTGTTCATTCATTATGCACCTAAGAAATGCACATTGACATTATTTGAATGCTTAGTAGCTTAGATTTTCTTTCTTTTCTCAAATCAAAATAATAGATACTGTTAAAACATTGCTTTATTAGTTCTTTTCCTATTTTAAATTTTTCCTTGGATTTGACTGAAACATTAAAAAAATATTGTTTTCAATCAGATATTCAAAGAGGAGTGAGTCAAGCTCTTTGGGAGATATTTTAACTATTTCTGATTAAATATACTATTGAATTCAGTCATATCCTATAAAATACATTAGTTTTCAACCCAGCTGTTTATTCTAGCCATGTACCAAATACTCTTATTACATGGGTAATGAAAATTTAACCAGCTAACAAAGTCCCTTCCCATATATATACTCCTAAAGCTAGCCAGGAGACTTTACTGCCCGCCCCCGTTCTGAAATCCTCTTCATAATACTGCGTGTGACAATAGATAGGTTTTACTTGCAGATTTTTACAACACAGTCATAAATTTGATGACGAACCTTAAATTTTCACTGAAGATGTCAGCTTCTGCACTATTATGCTTACTGATTTTCATAACTGATTAGGATTTGCTAGTCCCCGTTCCATCAGAAAGTGGCTAGAAAGATTGACAAGGAGAGAAAACTCTAGAAGCATAAGCACCTACCAAGGGCCAGATGCCATTTTAGGAGATATAAGGGCAGTGAACGGGGTTTCCTCACTTAAGGAATTGGCTCAGCTAGTGGAGGGGCAAAAAGGAGAAAACTGGGTAAACGAAAGGAAGAGTGTGGTAGGAGGCATAGAGTGAAGCAAAGTACAGTATGGGCTCCCACAGAAGGAAGAGACGGCAGTCAGGCGGGAGCTGGTTCTTGAAGAATAGGTGGGACTTTAATAAGCAGAGACTCTGTCTCGTGCACACAAAATGATGTCCCAGAGAATATCCATCGTGGCACATGGCAGAGGGCAAGGGCAGAAGCAAGAATGCCAGCTGCCAGGCTCTCCCAGTTATCCAGGCAGTGAGAGGATGGTGGCTTGGCCCTCAGTTATAGCTGTAGATAAGGGGAGGAGTGGATTGATTCTGGACACATTCTGAAAGTAATGGAGCTGTAGGGTTTGTTGATGTATTAGAAACAAGATGTGAGAGGAAGGGAGGAGTGAAGATCTGGGACCCAAGCAACCGGAGGAGCAAGCCGCCATAAGGTGGGTGGGGAGCAGGAGTTTGGTTTTGGGTGTGTTCAATGTGACATGCCTATTAGACATCCAAGTGGAGAAGGCAGTTGTCTATCCAAGTCTGGAGCTCAGGGAAGGCCTGGCTGGAGACTCAAAATTTGGAGTCATCAGGATGCAGGTGGTAGTCACAGGGATCATCTGAAGTGCATCTAGACAAGAGGTCCCAGGAGGAGCCCTGGGCCCTCCACTATTTACAGCAAGCTGAGGAGGAAGAAGCAAAGGAGGCAGAAGGAACCACCAGGGAGCCGAAAGGGGAAGCGAGAGAGAGTGGGGGTCTGGAAGCCAGGTCGAGGAAGTGCTTCAACAAAAAGAGAGTGATGGCTTCGACAAATGCTGCAGACAGATCACCTAAGATGTGAGCGCTGATGCTAATGCTCAATACCAGCCATGTTTGTACCAGACAGCCATGCCCACATCACGTCTCCTAGCCCTACTTCCTTACTTGAAAGAAATTGTCTTTTTCACAGTTTCCTTGCACAAATATTTTCAAGGATCTCAGTGCGGGTGTGGGAGGTGCAAAAGGGAGGGAAAGGGGACATATGTATCTTCAACTTGGTTCTGGTCCTCTGAGAAACCCATGAACACAACAAAAACTCAGAGGCACTGCTGGGGCTGAACTCTCCAACTACAGGCCTTAGTGCTGGTTTGGGAGGGGAGGGGACATAAAGAACCTCTTTCAAGAGCTGTGACAGCTGAACAGTTCATCTTCAAGCCAGAGAGAAGGTATGTCCACCTTCTGGGCTATACTCAGATGAGGAAAGCAGTTCCTTCTTTCAGTTCTCTCTCCCTCTCTCTCACACACACACACACACCAAGACCTCATTCTGAGCAGGGCCCCCTACCTCCATCATTTGGCCTGCAGCTTGTGTGGCCTGCCTCCTGTCCTCTAGGCCATCGGACAATGATTCTGGAATCTCTAGGGGATTCAAGTTTCCGTCTCTCCAGGGTGTCTCCTTAGCCCATTCCTAAATTACTGGGGTGGGAGTGGGGTGCTGGCCTGCTTCATCCTTCACCGATATCAGATCCGTAAAAGCAAATGACTCTGCTAAGGGCTCAGTGGCCCCAAAGTCTGTGCAACAGCAATATCTAAGGCCCAGCCGGAATGTCCTATTAGCAAAATCCACAGACTATGCTTTATCTTTTTTTAGGTAAGGTCAAAGCTTCTCTATTTCCCCTCTCCCCCGTATACACACCAAGAGAGAACATTGAAAATTGAATAAAAGTATCTCATCCAACAAAATTAATTTAGGATACTTTCTTTGATAATGATAACTTATTTCTAAATAAGACACAAGAAGGACTAAATGCCAAACCCAAAGAAATCTGAAAGCAAAATTAATATTTTACAGCAACTAACATTTTGTTTGCAGCATCAGCAAAACCAAGCATCCACCTGTTACTAATTTCGTATAAATACAAAGTCCACTGCATTTCTGGGAAGGAGAGTTAGTGTTTGGCAAGTTTTTTGTGTAAGGATTCAAAAATATACCTGAAAAGATAATCAGAGGGCCCAGAGTGGGCACAAAGATCTAAAGCATGTTGATTATTTAAAACACCAGAGTTCCGGAGAGTTCATGAGTCCTTATAAGTCACTATAATAACAATTGACTACTTTGTATACACACAGTTTTATTATATGCACTCTGAAAAACAGAACTTGTGTGATTTAAGTCTACCATAGTGATTTTACAGGAATAGTCTATTAGATTCTCCAGCTGATGCATAAATCTCTTATTTGTTTCTGGTAATTTGCTTATGTTTTCTTCAAAAGGTGAGACAGTTCTTCCCAGTTTTCTATCACTGACCATAAACTGGTGGTATGTAGGGTCTTTCGATTCCTTAAAAGGATTGACAAACTGAAAAAGTTTAAGAATCATTGGCCTAAAGTACCAATATGAAAAGATATGTATCAATATGAAATCACTAAAATCATAATTTGTCAAACAAATCCAATATTCTTTTATGACCGGTGGTCAGAAACAGGTTTTGTGGAGCTGACATACAATCTAATTTAACCATTATTACAACGTTGCAACCAGCTCAGAGCACTAAGTCACCTCAATAACCCAGTACTGTTTTGCCCATATTATCTATGGCTTTAATCATGTTTAGATATGGTCTTCGTATTGAATTTGTTCAGGATATGGGGCTTAATTCTAAATTTAAGAAAAGGTCTTCCGGTAGGCCTACAAGTCACCAAAATAGGGTATCAAAAATTGCACATTTAAGCATTTTTATTAAAATGTTTATACATGTACATAAAATATTCTATCAGGATACAAAACCCTGTATAAAGTATAATAACTGATATCATTATAAATGAACCCCCAAACCAATGGTACCTAACTTTGAGCACCAAGGAGACAAAAGAAGAAAGAAATATTTGAGAGACAACTTTATCATGGCATATCAATATTTCCTTATGTCAAAATTAATGAAATCTTTTGTATAAGGGTATTCAAATTAACTTTGCCAGGTTAGTAATCTCCTAAGCGAGGAACCCTTTCAACTGGAGAGAGCAATGTGGAAATACAGATGTTGTAGAACACAATCCATATCACCCTGCAGTTGTTTCTGCATTGTCGTGCCAAGGGATAAGATTGTATAAAGTGGTCTTTGGACCCCGGTGATTAAGTAGGGTTAATGGATGCAGGTCCCTACCCTGCCGCAGAAGGGACCTCCAAACACAGTAAACCTGACACTCGGAGAGATGAGATTTTGACACTTTTGCAACAGTGTGAATCTGTGCCACAAGCAAGACAGATCTTATTGGATTAACACTGAACTTGTGACATCTCCACAAACTCTGGCAGAGAGTAATGCTATCCGTGTGGCTTCAGAACATGCCACACTCCTCATTCTCTCTCCCTGCAGCTACCAGAAGTAAATCCTCCCCGCCCTTAGCTCTAGGAATTCCCCCACACTCAGAGAAAGGAGTTCCCTTTCCTTACAGGAGGAAATAATTCCCATTTCCTTTTGACAAACAGGCTCCAAGGGGCACTCTCGGTGGCCCGCTGCGGGATTTCCCTCCCGTTCCCAATTCCACACCTTCCACGGGAAGCAGGAGCTGCCCTGTTTCACAAATGTGTTCAGGCGAGGCCTCGTCTGAGCTGGGACTCAGGCCGGCTCTTGCCCGCACCTCCAGCGGCGCTCTCCCTGCACGGCCCTCCGCCTGGCCCCTCGCACTCACCAGGAGGAGGTTGTGCGCCACCAGGTACCCGAGCCGCGGGCTGCCCCGGACGCCGGGGGCCAGGCGCCCGGTGGCGTAGCCGTGCCAGGCCACCACGTAGGGGTTGTCGATGGTGATCCAGTACTTGACCTGGCCGCCGAAGTGGCGGAAGCAGAGCTCGGCGTAATCCCTGAAGTGGTCGGCCAGGACACGGTTGGCCCAGCCGCCGTACGCGTCCTGCAGGTGCTGGGGCAGGTCCCAGTGGTACAAGGTGACCACGGGCTGCACGCCCAGCTCCCGCAGCCGCTCCAGCAGGCGCCGGTAGTAGCGCAGCCCCTCGCGGTTGGGGGCGCCCGCGCTGCCGTTGGGGAGCACGCGCGCCCACGAGATGGAGAAGCGGTAGTGGGTGACCCCAAGCTCGCGCAGCGCCTCCGTGTCTCGGAAGACATTGTTGTAGCCGTCGCCGGCCACGTCCCCGGTGGCGGGTGGGAGCGGCGACTGGGCGCCCGACGGCAGGTCGGCGACTGGGGGGCCTCCCGGAGGCGCGGGGGGGCGGTGGGTGAACGTGTCCCAGATGGACGCCCCCTTGCCGTGCTGCCGCCAGCCGCCCTCCGTCTGGTAGGCGGCGCTGCCCACGGCCCAGAGGAAGCCGTCGGGGAAGGTGTCGTGGAAGAGGCCCGCGGCCTCCGGGGCGGGAGGGCGAGCGAAGCGGGCCCAGGTCTGCGCGCCGTCGCCGGGCTCGGCGCGCAGGCGGCGGCCGCCCAGGGCCAGCAGCAGCAACAGCGGCGACAGCGGCGGCGGCCGCGGGCGGCGCGGCGGGGCGCTGGTGGGCATGCTGCGCGGGAGCCGGGCGCCGGGGCCCCGCGCCGCGCCCCTTTATGCCCGCTCCCCGCCGCGCCGCCCGCCCCCGCTCCGCGGCGGGCTCCGCTGGCAATGATTACCTGCGGGCGGGCGCTGGCCCCCGCCCTGGCACGGGGGGGCGCAAAGGGCGAGGGGCGCCCCGGGAGGGGGCGCGACACGGGCCAGGCGCGGCAGGCGCCGCTCGCGGACGTCGGAGAAACGGCACCTGTCGTCCCAGCTCCAGGGAGCCGCACTGGGGGTGTTGGCGACGCTCAAGTTCTCTGCGCGCCGCCTCCCCTTCGCCATCCGCGCGCCCTCCGGGGAGAAGCCCTGGAGCCGGGCTTCGTCGAGGAGGGAAGCGGGCGACCGACTTTCCCCGACTTGGGCGCGGGATCTTCGCCGGGCCCTCGCCGAGCCCGAGCGTCGGCGGGGAAGCACCTGTTCTCTCTTTTCTCCCACTCGGAGGCCGGGAGAAGCTCCAGATGGACATTGCTGGAGCCGATTAGGACCTGACTGGAGTCCTAGAGGGAGGGCCAGGCGGGACAGCCAAGTCGGAAGTTGGCCATGTGCTGAGAGAAGGGAATTTTTCCTTAGGTAAGATGCTCGCGTGGGACGCAACCCACCGGCACAGGGGAGGGGTGGCCCTTGCTCGGCCTCCCAGTCTAGGAGGCCTTTAAGGAATGTAAATAGATTTATGGGTTGCGTTGGGACTTTGCTTTACTCTTCCTTTTACTATTTTAACCATTGCAAACCAGTACCTGTTCTTTAATGAGATCTCTCAATTCCCTGGTGAACTTGGTGAACTTCAAATCATAGTTCTTGATTGTTCTCCTGGAAAAAAAAAAAGACACAAAGCAAGATTTCTCCTTTGGGTAAATCTTAGTCATCTTTATTACCCTTTTGCATCTTTTTTATGAATAATCATGTTTTGGCTTTCAGCTCTGACTTAGCAAGTAACTTACCTGTGTGAAGTTGTGCCACAACTCTGCTGGGGCCAGAGGTCCCTGGGTCCCACATTTGCCCCCTGAGCTGTGGAGAGAAAGAGGAGAGGGCATTTAGGCCAAGCAACCATTCCCATCCCCTGCAACACAATAGAGCCATGGCTTTTTTCCAGTTGCCAAAGAGCCCTTTTGACAGAAGTTGCGAGGCACAGGGTCCATTTGTATGTATGTATATAGGATTTGTGAATAACTGATACACATTTGGTGGGGAGTAGAAGGCCTGGGCTTCGCCCTTGTGATTTGGGGTGGGACCATCTCTCTAAGCCCAAGTTTCCTCATCTATAAAATGGGGATGGCCTGTCTGCCCTGCAGCCTCAGAAGCTTGTGAAGCTCAAGTGAAAAACTGCACAAAGGTGACGCAAAGATGGAAAGCCCAGAGAAATGAAAGATTCGCTAATATCTATCTCCCTAGCTAACAAGTTGTGCCTCAGTTTCCACACACCTGCACGTGTGTTGAATGACTAAGATCATCACAGAGGTACATCCATTCTCCTCCCTGCAGTGATCTTCACTGCACTATCTCATACAAGTTTAAGTCAATAAAGCTTTAAATGTTGCAGATGAAGGTACTTTTATTAATTCCCTTGAAATGTAAGCACAAAAAATTTATTCCAGTATTTTATCAAATATTCCCAACTCCAGCTAGCATATATTATCATGATTAGTAAAATTAAGTCATCAGACTGGAACAAAGACTTACTGCTATTCTGTTAAATGTGGCATTTACATTTTTCAATAAATGTGAAATAACAAACAATGACACTTCAGCAATTAAAAAAATTACACCACACAACTTCACAGTCACACTCTCTCCCAGCTAAAATGTAAAGAGCTACGGCCGCATGCAACATTACATTTTCCTCCCAGAGCTGAAGATTAGAGTGTTTGCTGGATTGTAGCTTGTTAAGTTTCAATTAGAAATGCTTCATGGGTCTCATGGAAAATAGCTTAGGCTAAGTATTCATTTACTGATATATGGTCTGTTTGCTCAGGGCAGATTGTATCTATTCCTATTTTTATTTAACCAACAAGAAAAAGAAGATTTTTTTTATTTTTAATTTTAGAGCAATGATTAAAAAGCTGGACCAAGTTAACGAAATGCTTCACATTTGAAATTCATCTGTCTCTGAGGGGCACATAAGGCATACGCATCTCCTAAGGTGGACATCAAAGCTTTCAGCATTCACAGAGCTGTTCCCAGATGATAATTTATTTTACCCGACAATAAAGATTCCATGATAATTAAACTTTATTTCCAGAACTTTCTGTTTATTAAGGTTCTGTTCATGGTTATTAAGTTCTGGATTCCTCAAGTGTGAATAACTGCTACTGCTGCTGCTCATTTATTTGGTTTTATTTTGGGTTTTTGTTTTTTACAGCCACCTTCAAACATCTACAATGTAGGCTTCAAATGCTTTGTTCTCCTGAAAATAAGGCATTAATTACTTGCTGTGCTTTGAATATGAAGGTGAAGTTACGGATGCATCAAAGGAAAGGACATTTTTAAGTTTACTTATTGACTTTGGTCGTGGTGATGATTTTCAGCAACCTAAAAGTGGTCATCAATCTGATCATCTTTTCCTCCATCACCCATGTGCCTTCACCCAGGCCTTTCTCACCTATTCTCCTCCAACCGTGCTCCCAGGGCCATGGGAACCCTCCACCATAGGAGCAGAAAGAGGCTGGCTGACTCATGTGGGCAGCACAATACCAACCTCAGGAGCTCCCAGCTCGCCAGTCAGACATTCAGCCTCGACAGAAAGGAGTTTATACCACCAATAACAATTTCACTGAACCACAACTCTGGGCAAGGCAACAGTGAGATGCTTGGAAACTTCAAAATATAGATAACAACCCCTGCCGTCAAAGACAATGCTGAATTGGAGAGACAGGATAAAGAAAGATGACAATATATAAGTCATTTGGTTGATTATGTTAAGTGCCACTAAATGACACATGGAATAATCGTTAGAGAAATTCAGAGGAAGGAGAAATTACCCCTATTTTGAGCTGGCTGGAAAAGTTTCACAAAGAAAATATGACAATATCTGAGGTTTAAAGAGGAAAACTAGAAAAGAGACCTGGAGGCAGGGAATCTAGGGAAGCAAAGCATCAAAGAAAAAAAAATGTTCACAGTATATTTGTGGGTAAAAAGGATAGGTGTTTGTGTTTTTTTTTGCAAAGAAATAGTGAACTGAAAAGGTAGGTTGGGGTCAGACAGGAAAGAGCCTTTAATAGGTTTCATCATGACATCAAATCAGAGCTTCTACCTTCATTTACTTGTTAAACAAATGTTTGTTTTGTGCTCAGCACTATTCTGGGTACTGGTAATGCAACAATTAACAAAATAGACAAACAATCCCTGCCCTCCTCTTTTTATAATTAGTTAATCATTTTTTTAATTGACAAAAATTGTATATATTTATCATGTACAGCATGTTGTTTTAACATATATATACATTGTGCAATGGCTAAATTGAGCTACTTAACATATGCATTACCTCACATACTTATCATTTTCATTGTGGGGACACTTAAAATCTACTCTCTTAGCAATTTTCAAGAATACAATACATTATTATTAAATATAGTCACCATGTGGTGTGATAGAGCTCTTGAATTTATTCCTCCTGTCTAAATGAAATTTTGCATCCTTTGACCAACATCTTCCCACACCAGCCCTTGGTAACCACCATCTACTCTCTGTTTCTGTGAGTTCAAGATTTTTTTGGTTCTCATATATGTAAGACCATATGGTATTTGTCTTTCTATACCTAGCTTATCTCACTTAACATAATGTCCTCCAGCTTCATCCATGTCATCACAACTGACAGAATTTCCTTCTTTGTATGGCTGAATAGCATTCCATTGGTTATATATACCACATTTTTTTTTATCTGTTCATTCACTGATGGACACCTTAGGTTGATTTCATATCTTGACTATTGTGAATAATGCTGCAATAAACACAGGGGTACAGATTTCTCTTTGGCATACTAATTTCATTTTCTTTGGATATATACCCATAGCGGGATTGCTGGATCACATGATAATTCTGTTTTTAATGTTTTAAGGAAACTCCTTACTGTTTTGCATAACAGCTGTTTACATTCCCACCAGTGGCATACAAGGGTTCCCTTTTCTCTACATCCTTGCCAACATTCGTTATCTTTCATCTTTTTTATAATAGCCATGGCAACTGGGGTGAGGTGATATCTCATTGTGGGTTTGATTTGTATTTTCCTGATGATTAGTGATATTGGGCATTTTTTTCATATACCTGTGGGCCATTCGTATGTCTTCTTTTGAGGACTGTCTATTCAAATCCTTTGCCTATTTCTTACTCAGGTTATTTGTTTTCTTGCTATTGAGTTGTTTGAGTTCCTTGTGTATTTTGGATATTCACCCTTCATCAGATATATGGTTTGTAAATGTTTCCTCCCACCCCATCAGTTGTCTCTTCACTCTGTGGACTGTGTCCTTGGCTGTACTTCCCCTCCTCTTCCACCAGTCTCTCCACTCTTTACTCTGTTCCAGCCACATTGACCTCCTAGTCGTCCTTGGAACAAGCCAAACTTGAGAGCCTTTGACTTGCCCTGCTCTGTCTCTGGAATGTTCTTCACTGGACCACCTGCCTTTCCTCAGTCAGGTCTTAGAACAAAAACCATATTCTGAGGGACGCCTTCTCTGACCTCTCTTTCCAAAGTAGTTACCTCCAGCCACTCCCAATTACAGTGCCCTGTTTTACTTTTCTCATAGAGTTTATGACCATCTCAAATTATCTTGTTTGTTTGCTTGTTTATTTTCTTTATCCCCGACAAGAATATAAGCTCCTTGACAATGGGCATCTGGCTTTTTTTCTTTTTTGCAGTATCTCCAACACCTAGATCACTCTCTACCCATTGTAGGTGCTCCACTCGTAATTGTGGAATAAATGAGTGGATGAATGAATCCATTGGTAAGGGATGGATTGCCCTTCCTAGGGGCTGAAACAGAATGCTGAGAATTGTAAAGCCACAGCCCGGCTTAGGAAAAGAGGCTGTGATTGATTAGTAATGTCTGCCCTGTAAACAGGAAGGGCAAGTGGTCACTACAGCACCATATTTCACATCTGATGTAGGTACTATGGTAGGCCATGGCCCAAGCCTCCTGTGCTGAAACCTCAGGTAGGTCTGATGGTACAACAATAAATAGAACACAGAACTATGTAACTGTGGAATGGCTTAAGTGCCAACATACCCCACTTCTCCTGGTACACTTCTGACAAGCCCAAAAGGATTGAAAAGGAAGTGACACTGGGGTTCTGAGCTTCTCTGATCTAGCAAATTCCTCATTCCACAGAAGTTTTCAGAACAACCAAATATCAAGCACATTTTCATGAAGACTAGGGAGGAAAAAGGGAGCCATTCCTAACTACTAGTATCCTCATTCTACTTATTTGCAAGCAAAACAAAAGTGAGAGTGGTTTACATCCCAAGATTTCAACCTGTAAGGGCTCAGCCCAACTCAGGAGCCACCGAGGGTTTTTGAGTAGTAGAGTTATGAGGGAAAACAGCAAGATGCCTCAGCTTATTTTAAGACAGGGCAATATCAATTAACCAATCTATTGATTTGGCAGTAACGCACATGATTAACTGAAAGAAGAGATTCTGGAAACCAAATGACCACTTCGCAAGCAACCACAGTAACCTGGATAAGGAGTTAAGAAAGGCTTATTACGCCTAGCATGGTAAAAAAAAAAAAAAAAAAATGCAAAGCAAAGGAGGTGAAAGACACAGGCAATTCGAAAAAAGACCGGTTGACTATGGGAGGGAAGATAAGAGGAGAGCTTAAAGATGATTTTGAGCTTAGCTGAAAATAAAAATGATAAGACGGTAGATATACCTAAGTACATTAGAAGATAAAATTAATTTGAGCAAAAGATGAGTTCAATGTTAAATACGTTGAATTTGAAGTGCCAATCAAAGATATGAGTAAAGATATTAAGCCTATAATGAAGATACAGAATTAAAGCTCAGCAGGCAGTTATAGCCTGGAGCTTTGGACCAGAAACTTTGACACTAGGATAGTGAGTAAGACAAGGGTATTAAGAAAGAAACAACTAAAAGCCAAGGGCTGAGCTTTGGTGTACGTCTCCATTGAGAGGGGTGGACGGGGTGGAGTAAGACAGTTAAAAAAAGAGAACTCACAGAGGAGTCCCACGAGTCCCAAGTGGTTTTCAAGCTTAGGAGATGAGCATTTCAAAAAGGAGAGATGATAAAACTTGTTGAGAGAAAACAGCTGACTTAGAATTCAGTTCATTTGGTGAGTTTGGAGACAGATTTTTCCGTTGTAATGGGGTCTGAAGCCGGATTACAATGTAAGGCATTAATGAGAGTCTGTAGGAGGCAAAAAACAAAACAAAGGCCACAAGCATACACTCTCCTGAGAAGTTTGCAAGTGGAAGGGGTAGAAAGGATGTCATTCATGGGGTTAGCAGAGTTCAGAGAAAATTTTTTCAAGATGGGGAACTCTGCACATGTTTGTGCACAGAGGAAAGGTTAAGGAAAGGGGGAACTGGGAGTTTCGGGGGAAAGATGAAGCAAAATTGCATAACTAGCACCAGCTGTGATCTAAAGTAGTGCTGATTGTAGACTTTTAATGTCCCAAGATATTAAACCTGGAGATATTAAAAAGACCATAGAAACAAGAGGATACAGCTGGAACACTGCAGTGGTGGAGAAGGGAACATAAGCACATTGAGGTGGTGGACAAAAATCTACTAAAAAGGCAAAAAAGGGAGCTCCATAAAGGCTTTAAGGTAATTGCAAATGGATTCTCAGGAAGGTGCAGCTCTGCTGAGCTTGCTGGAGCTAAGGCAGACCACAGAGTCACTGAATTGGACTCTGGTTGCTTCTGCATCCTATGAAACCTGACTGTTCCCAAATGGCTCATATCTTCCAAGTGCAGCAGGTAGCCTGAGGGTTTGGATTCTGTATCCCCTTCCCCCTTCCCTGTCCTCCTAAGTAACACTGCTGTTGCCATAGCCTGACGCTGGTTTGGACATCAGCTAAACATGTCCTGACACAAGGCTTATGTCTGGAAGCTGGAAACATGCACATCAGGGACTTGGGGCATTGAGTTGCTGGAATCAAGATGTTTTGACTCCCTTTGTCTCTCAAAAATACCCCCAATGCAATGAGGAGAATAAGAGACATAGCTATTTTCAATGAAATTGGGAGGAGTTAGTGTATGGAAAGGGAATGGAGATGAGGGATGGTATGTGAGTTAGCTGAGTGAGATATGAATGAGAACCAAGGTGGTTTACCTGGCATCACTCCAGAAAGGATCAAGATCTGAGATACTAGGACAGGAGAGGGGGAGGTGGAGGCCTAAAAATCAAAAGCAATTATAATATATCCCAGTTTACCACCCTTGCCCACCATAGTCAGGCACTACCCATCCCCTAACCTCCTAGGTCCCTTCCCAGGGGGAAAGTAAATACCCAGCTCTAGTTACTTCTGGCCTTCAATATGAAGGAAGAGAAATACCCGATTCAGATTTACTAAAAGACTGAGATCCAGTCCTAAGACTGTAGAATAATTCCCCGTTTCCCATACCTTGCCCCCTCTACCTTATCACCACATCAATAGGGGACATGTATAATAACAAGGGATTTTAGCTAAAGCCTCAGACTCTATTTAAGAAGAAGCCCCTAGGGAAACCCAAAGATGACAGAAGAGACAAAGACAAGGACTATAGAGGACATTTTAGCCTCTGACCCCAGAACTACAACAAAAGTAAATACAGCCTAACTCCTAACCAGATAAACATAAAACCTCATACTAAGGGCCTATCTACCTTTAATCTGATACACCATGTCCAGCCCCAGCCTTCAACAAAAACTTACAAGGCATGCTAAAAGGACAAAAACCAAACAAACAAACAAAAAACCAGTCTGAAAAGACAATGTAAACATCAGAACCAGACTTAAAATTAAAGGAAAAAAAATGAGGTAAGCACTTCTCCAGGAAAACAAAAGATTATATAATGCAGATGTTACCATAGTATACTACTTGAAAACTACATATTTACACTTAACATGAATCTAACAGAGAATTGTGATTATAACTCTATTGGGCAGTTGCACAAATGATTCAAGATAAAGTGGTATTTTTTTTTTGTTTAAATGTAGAAGTGAAATACCAAGAAAAAACAGTTAAAAGAGTTGAAAGGGGTAAAACCAGAGGACTGATGATTTTTCAATAAACCTTTCAACATTATTTGACTTTTTAACTTGTGTGTAGGTTAAGGGAAGTACATGTCAATAACTCATTCCAAAGTGTGGAGGAATCGTATCTTCCTAAAAGGAGAAAGGAAGAGAGGCGGGTAGAACTACAAAGAGATTCAGCAACAGAGATGAAGGTAGAGACAAACATATTTTGAGGTGAGAGGCTGACAGGGGCTGAAGGGAATGACAGGAAACTTGAAACTAATGGCTTACATCTTCTTGTAGAATAAAAGATTAAGTCAGCTACTGAAAGTGAGCAAGCTGAGTATGAAAAAAGTAAAAGAGCCACTATAGCGAATTTCCTGAAGAGTCAATAGAAGATGATTGAAACATCATTAAACAGCAGGATAGAAGCTACACGGTATGCATTTGTTAAAGTAACTGTCTATATAAACCATATTTATCTCAAATGTCTTACGCAGTATTTCAGGTTGTCTATATGCCGGTGTTTAAAATCCACAATTTTGGAAGAAATCCAAAATTTGTTATTTCTCCCCTAAATAATAAAACAGATACACTTCTCACATAACACAAAATCAGACTTGCTATTTGTTTGAATACAATCACTCTCTTTTGTTGATTAGGACTAAGGGCAACAGTTCAGAATTTGGGTGGTTCAATTAACACCCAGCCCATTCTCACAGATTGCTGCTCTGTTCTGGCCGTAGGCTTGAAATTGGTGTCCTGAGTCATCAGGGGTATCAGTCAGAACACAGTGTGTGTTAATTAGTTGGAATGTTTCACTAGCACAGAAAAATAGAACAAAATACATCACCCTCCAAGTATGACTAATAAACGTGGACGTAGGGTCTGAACCCTTGACCACGCAACAGCAGAGCTGCCTACAAATCCTCGCCCCTGCAGTACTGATGCCTGCGCCCTTTTGGTCATCTCCACAAAGAGAGAACCTGAAGATCTTGTTTTTTCAGCAAGAGCCTCCCACATGGCCTAGATTTTTTTTTTGATCTGTAGAGTTTACTTCCCAACCCTGTGAGTCTTGTTGATTCTGGACTTGTGGTTCTAGTTGGGCTCCTCTTCCTCTTGTTTACTGTCCCCATTTCCCAGTCCTTGGCCCTCTATTCATCTCTCTCCTGACAGCCTTCTTCTGAGAGCTGAAGGCTACCAGAATATTTTACCCCAAAGTATATTTCTTTGACATATTTTGAGATGGCTGCTGCAGGTCCAGCAGACAGAAGTAGCCCTGCAAAGCAGTCAAGGATCTGCCCTGACGCAGTGAGGCCTTTCCTTATCCTGCAGAGGAAAGAGTAACTGAGAGTCTTTAAAGATCTAAAAGGAAACATTTATCATCTATTCTCTGCAAGGGCTGCGTCCAGTAAGGTTTCCTTCATACAACAACATCGCTTGTGCTAGCTGAGCCTCTTCCTTTCTCCTTCCCGTAACCTACTTGTCTTGCCACTGAAACCTCCTTGGCCACAATCCAAGCCCCCATTCTTTGTTAACTTCTGTACCTCACTGGGAAGTCTCATCTTCATTCTGAAGGTTCCTGTGCATACACATTAAATAAACTTGTGTGCCCTTTTCTCCTATTAATCAATCTGCCTCATAAGTGATTTTGCAGCGAACTTTTAGGGGGCCAAAGGCCTTGGTCCCTGCAAACTCAACTACTCCCTGGCTTCAGTCATGAGAGTGACTCACAAATTTAGATCTCTCCAGCCAGGACTCCATCCTAGCCCTTCCACCTCACACCTTCGGTGTCTGCCCAGCAAATTGGCTGGGAAATGTCAAGGCTCCACCTCATCATCAACATGTTGAAATTGGCAAAGCACACAAAGAATTAACATGAGAACAATCAAAGTATAAACATGAAAAATATTCAACATCATTAGTGATAAAATAAATGTAAATTATGCAAAAGTGGTACAGAAAATAGTGGAAAGAAGAATAGGGAAGGAATTTACACTAATATAATCAAAGCAATATATTAGTGAAATAAGAATAGTGAAAAAGCAATAAAACATATTAGAATGTACAAAACAGCTCTGGAGATATATATGGTAATTTAGCGTAAACTAAAATATGGGCAAAGAATGATTTTTTTTAAAACTATGGAAAATGGCCATTCATTCAGAAAAAAATGAAGTTAAATTCCAATCCACATCGCACTAACAAAATATTCCCAATCGGTTAAATAGCAAAATTTTTTAAATGTATAAAAATACAAGAAAAATGTAGGGGAATATTTTTGTAAACTCATGGTGAAGAAAGCCTTTCCCAGCATGAAGCTAAGCCCAGATAACATAAAGGAAAAGACTGACAAAGTTAACTATAATTATAGACAATATTAATAGAATTAGGGACAAGTGACAGATTAGGAAGACAATATTTGCAAAGGATTAATATCTGTTAACATAAAAGAACCCGAACTCTGTGAAATATTTTAAAGAGGTTTATTCTGAGCCAATATGTGTGTAACCACGGCCCACTGGGGGAGCCACGCCCAAGAAGTGTTGAGCAAGTGATCTCAAGGTGGTTGGGTTACAGTTTGGTTTTATGTATGTTAGGAAGACAGGGATTGCAGGTAAAATCATAAATCAATACATGGAAGGTATACACTGGTTTGGCCCAAAAAGGCAGGACCTCTCAAAGTGGAGGTGTACAGGTTATAGATAGATTCAAAGATTCTTTGATTTGCAATTGGTTAAAGAAATAAAGCTTTGTCTAAAGGCTTGGAATGTTTTAAGTCAAGGTAAGGAAGTCTGTTAATCAGAGACAAACCACAATACACTGACTCAAGTGACCTATTAAGCAAACTGATGTCCTGCAGGTGTGATTTAACCTTTACTCTCCATGGCTTTAGGTCCTACTAATAATTTAGTATCTTATTATCACAAAATGTTGGTTTTATCAGTCTTAATGGTCTCTGTTTTAACATTGATGCTGGTCAATTGTTGTTTCTAAACTCTAAAAGGGAGGGAGTATAAGGAGGCGTGTCCCACCTTCTTTTCCTTCATGGCTGGGAACTTAGTTTTAAAGATTTTCTGGAGTCCCCTTGGCCAATAGGAGTCCATTCAGTTGGTGGGGGCTTAGGATTTTATTTTAGTTTACATATCTATAACCTATAAAGAGTTCCTGTAATTAAAAAATAAAAGACAATCCACTCAACATGAAAATCATCAAAGGATATTGTTACCGAAAGCTTAGCAGAATCAGAAGAATGAGGAAAAGTGGTTTGGGGAGGAAGGAAAGAGACATTTATTATTTTGCCAGCAAAGGAAAAGGATGGAGACTCCTCTCTGAAATGCCATTGTCCTAACAATAAGCAGAAATACAGAGCTTTTAAAGGATGGGTTCTTGGCTTCAGGCAACTACAGTTGATGATTCTGATCATCCCATCTTAGCTGAAGATAATCTCATGACTCTTATTCAGGACCTCCCTTTACCATGTCTGGGCTGTGCCAACTCTTGTTGCACAGATAACAAAAGACTTACCCTGCCCTCCCAACCACTGGCCTGAAGCAGGGATGTAGGCTTTAGTTCTCAAAAAGGAGTGCAGGATGTGTTAAAGAAACAAGAGGTATTTTTGCCATTTTTTTTCAGGCCATTCCCTCTGTTACAATATGAACAGGCAAGTCACAGAGGAAAAATATGAAAATGTCCAACAAACACAAACAAAAACAACTATCCATCTACTAAAGAACAAAACAAAATGTTTAAAAGAGATAGCATTTTTTATTCAAATAAAGGGAAAAAATTAACATTTAGTGTTAGAGTACTAGAAAATATGCATTTATATACTATTGGTGAAAATGTAAATCTGACAACTTTGGAGGACAGTAAATTCATTACCTAGAAAAAAACACATGCCCATTCCTTATGTTCCAGAAATTCCACTTCAAGGACTCTCCTACAACACCAGTAGCAGCAAATGCCTACAGATACATGTGCACAAATGCCCAGAGTAGCACTATTTGTAACAATAAAGAAATCCCCAATGTCTGCCAATAGTAGAAAATTAAATAAATTATTTTGCAAGTTTAGATTCTTTAAAAAATCTTTAAAATATGACAAATTCTTACCTCTAAGGCATGGAATTAAAGGGGGAAATTTCTTCGTGTGCTTTTTATTTTTACTTTATAAATACTTACTTCTCATCCCTTACCCCTAAGGAGAAAAAGGAAAAGAAAAGGAAGAGAGAAAACGAAGACAAATATGGGCCAAATAACCACATTGGGATTAACTCAATTTTACGGTGCCAGAGGAAGCGGACACCAACGAAGACTGATGCTCTATGCATGGTCACAATCGCTGGTCTCACTAACTTTTCTTTTCCAACTCCGTTTATCTCCCAGAGAAAGGATTTCATGTAATACGTGTATTAGAATATATAAAGAAATTGCAAGCACGGAACTTATATCTTATAAAGACAATGTCAAAAAAGAAAAAAATAGAGTTGAAAAGGAGACACAGGTACAGACCCAAGGAAAGAAGGAGAAAGAGAGAGGCTAGGTCTCGTTAAACATTTCCAGTGCCCATCTTCTCCCTCTTGATAACGGTGGCACCCAGCCTTTGGTGGCGACAAGAGCGGCAGTGGTTTCCTGTTCCTGGGGCTCAGCCTCCATTGTGTTTTGAAAAGCATCCCAACCATTCTGTGAGCAACCTAATATCTGTTCATAAGCAAATCCCTTTTCCCCTTAAGCCGCCAGAGTGGATCACTGTCAATTTGCATCTGATGATGACCAGTATACTAACCATATGGCTTTATCCAGCCTGGTAACCCAACTTAATAAAAAACAGAATCTTTGACCTACTAGAAAGCTTAGGAGTCATAAGATCTGAACTCCCACCCATGGCAGAGTCTTCTCTAAACCTCTTCTGCCTCTACCTAAACATTTCCTATGGTAGGGAATTTGCTACCCATATCATTGGTGAGCATTTACAACAGATCAAATATGATTCCTTCTATAGAATCTGCTTCATTGTATCATCTACCAGCGGGTCTTAGTTCAGTCCCCAGGAGCCACACAGAGCCGCTAGCTTAGAGTTGTGTTCCACATGGTTTGAATGAAGCACATGTCAACCTCTCACTCTGAAAAGTGCTCAGTAAATACTGGAGGAATGAATAAATGAATGACTGGCATCTCTGTTTAGGTGCTGTAGAGACTATAATGTGACTGAGCTCGTGATTGCACATTCTTACAAAACCCACTCTTCCAATACCCCCTCCACCAACTTATCACCACTGAAGCACTGACACCCAGCCCCACTCCATGGCAGGAGGAAGCAAAAGGCCCACACAGCACCCTTGGGGGAAGCCTGACCCTATCACCAGCTCCAAAAACCCCTATTTTTTAAATAATCTTCTCCCTTAAATAATTGAACTTTCTGAGTTGTTTCTCAGAAATGGTGGATTTTCTGCAAGACAAAGGAGCTGAGATTCTGAAAGCCCCTGAGCGAGATACCTGACGCCAAGAATCACCATCCCCACTACCTGCCCCAGCGCACCTAGCTCCTTCTTAGTTACAGGCTTACCTGCCCCAAGGCACATGGTCCCCTCTTTAAAAGCTCAAGATCTCCCTTTGGGCAGTGGAGGGTGGGGTGGACTTGAGGCAGCGTTTCCTGTTCTCCTGACTATATGTCTGTCGCATTAAAAATTTCTTTCTTCCTTTCTTCCTTGGCAATCCTCGTCTCAATAATTGGATCTTTGTGAGATGAGTAACTGGACCTGGATTGAAACCCTCTTGTGGTTTTGACAACAACCCTGGGAATGGGGTTAGCGGATATTAATGATTAGTGCCCAGCTAACGCTTGGGGGAGTTTATCCCCTGAGGAAAGGGAACAGTGGGCTTGGCGGAGTTAGCAGCCTCCGTGGCGACATTCCTGGGAGGACGACTGATGCAGCCTTTCTGAAGAGCAGCTGGACAATGTGGGTCAAAAATCAGAAAATATCGAATCACAATTTCATTTCTAAAAATTAACCTAAAGAAATAATTATGAATGCGAACAAATATTTAGCTACAAAAATAGCTATTGGAAAAGAATTGAATGTAGCGAAGAACCAAAATTACCTAAATATCCTACAGGAGATGGTTGGCATAACGATGGATTAGTGTGCAGTTATTCAAAACGGCATCACAGTGGACTATGCAGGACACAGAAGGTTTACAATACGGTAAGTGTCAGTAAGCAGGGTATGCAATTTTGGGTAAAATACGATCTAATTTATGCTTTAAAACACATGTACACACTCATACATAGTTGGAAAAATGTATACTAAGATTTTACCTTTAATGATATTTTTTTTTTATATTTCCTTGTATTTTCTAATACAAAAACACAATGACTATGTGTTCCTTTTGTAAACAAAAGGTATATATTTTCACAAATGAAAAAATTATCTTGCCTCCAAATTTAGCCCTCCTGGTCATCCCCCTCTTTCATTCAGTGGTGCCAATATTCTCCCACCTCCAGGCTTAACACCTGGGCATCATCTTTCATTCTGCTGCTTCCTCGCCTCCTGTATGCAATGATCACATCGTGTTGGTGCCTTCTGCAAAACATCTCTTGCATTCGTCCCTTCCTTCCTTGCACACCTCCATTCTCTTGCAACTATTGCCGAAGCCTCCCTGAGGCTGGCTTCCTTGCCGTCAGTCTCTCCCTACTCCAGTCTCTGTTGGTGAAACTTGTTTGTGATCCTGCTTGAAAAGCCTTTTAGGGGCGGTGGGGTGGCTCATGCCTATAATCCCAGTGCTTGGGGAGGCCAAGATGGGAGGATTGCTTGAGGGCAGGAGTATGATACTCACCTGGGCAACATAGCAAGACCCTGTCTCTATAAAAACTTTTTTTAAAAAATTAGCCAGGAATGGTGGCATGCGCCTGTAGTCCTAGCTACTCAGGGGCTCAGGTGGGAGGATTGCTTGAGCCCAGGAGTTTGAGGTTACAGTGAGCAATGATTGCACCACTGCACACTCCAACCTGGATGACAGAGCGAGAGCCTGTCTCTTACCTCCCCCCAGAAAAAGAGCACTTTCTCCAGCTTCACTCCCATCTCCACCGGAAAGTTCCAAGCAGCCAAGCACCCCTTCCTAGGCATCCCTTGTCAAGGACAGAGAATAAGGATCAGGATGACACACGTATTCAAGAATGACTCATTTAGTCACTTCTCCAAGGGCAGAAGTTCAGTTTCAAAGAATGAACATATCTCGAATCATAATAGCAAAATACGAAAGCAGGCACTCGAGGACAGCAATGGAAAGGAAACAGACAAGGAACACTGTGGGGAGTAGGAGTCCTCCTTGTTCCTCACTGCCTCTTCCGGGCGGTGTTGGCACCATCTTCCTAGCAGCTCCCAGGACTTTAAAGGACTGTAGCATCTGCATTTGCTCCCCATTACAACCACATAAACTCCTCCTCACTCACTGACGACTTCAGCACTGGACTTGGGGCCCCTCCCTCTACCACTACTTCTATCCCCCACGCAACAATGTCAACATTCACGCAGACTCTGCAACACTCTGGCCTCTAAATTCACCTCCAATGATCCTGGCCTCCAACCTGCTTTTGCCACAGACTCCCATGTCATACCCTAGACTTCGTCATCATCAATAACTGAATTGCCTCTAAAATCTCAGTTTCAAGCATCCTACTGTCTAAACACCAGCTGCTCCCTTTCCATCATATTCCCTCTAGCATGTCCCGGGGAGCTCTTCATTGACTCTGCCATGACCGATAATCCCTTGACCCTACTGCCTTGCCACTGTCCATCATCTTGACCCTACGCATGGCCTCACTCCCCTCTCCACAAAGCTCAGATTCCTCCGTCTACCATTATAATCACTTCCTTGCATTCATTCTCCATGACCTTAGCCCCTCCCTTCAAAACACTAGACTGGCAAAAACCCAGTCCTGGTTAAATCCAACTTTCAACCTTCTCCTACTCCACCCTGAACGGCTGGACAGGACTGGAGGAAACACTATCACACCGGTGGTGTGTTTTAAACTCATCACCACAAACCACAGATGGGCTTCAGCCCAGCCCAGCCACCCTGTACTTTCCCATGTCCTTTCTCTCTCCCACTCCCTCACTCACACCTTCTCTTTCTCCAAGCTCCAACACCTCCTTCTCCATTCCTGCTCTCAGATGCTGACCTTGCCGCTTATTTTATTAAAAAGACAAAAGTAATCGGAAAAAAAATTTCTGGACTTCCCTCAACAAATCTACCAATCTAGTGCATTTGTGCTTCTGCATACTGCCTGCCTTCTTAAAACAGTGGAGAGACTGCCCTGCTCTGTCCAGGGTCAACCATCTTCTTGTCGCTGGATTCCCCATCCCATCCCCTCTTGATAACCAAGCACTCCACTCTTGAAATGACCCACCTGTCTGTTCCATTATCATTCCTTCCCCCTCTGCTGAAGGATCATTTCCATCCACATGCAAACACATCACCTTGGGCGTGCTGTATCGGGGCACCACACCCCTACAGCACCTCCAGTTGCCACTCTCAGCAACGGACCTGCTTGAAAGAATGGTCTATGTTCCTCTTTCCATTCTCCTTCTCTATTAAATTTAAAATATTTTTAAATGTAACATTTGATTTGTAGAAAAGAATACCTCTGATCCTTGAACAACATGGAGGTTAGGAGTACCAACCCCTCATGCAGTCAAAACTCCATGTGTAACTTTCGATTTCCTAAAATTTTAACTACTAATAGCCTACTGTTGACCAGAATCCTTACCAATGACATGAAGAGTTGATTGGAACATATTTTGGATTATTATATGTATTATATACTACATTCTTACAATAAAATAAGCTAGAGGAAAGAAAACGTTATTAAGAAAACTATAAGGAAGAGAAAATATATTTACTATTCCTTAAGCATAAGTGGATCATCATAAAAGTCTTCATCCTTGTTGTCTTGAGGTTAAATAGGCTGAGGAGAAGGAGGAAGACAAGGGATTGGTCTTGCTGTCTCAGGAGTGGCAGAGGCAGAAGAAAATCTGTGGACCCCAGTTCAAACCCCTGTTGTTCAAGGGTCAACTGTATATGAAATATGTACATAAGATGTAACACGTATTAACACTAATCTAGTGAATCCACATGAACCTGTCACTCAACCTGAAGATCACCAATGGCTTCAGCTTACACCATGAGCTGCTCCCTTATCCAGTCAGGCTGTCTCCCAGAGACAACTCCGTTGCCTCTTGGAACTATCCTGATCACACTTTTAGTCAACTCCCTGAAGTCACTGATGCAGAGATCATGAATAATGTCTATGTTGCTAAATCCGATGGTTAATTCTGAGTCCTTGATTTAATTAATCTCTCAGCAGCACTTCACAGAGCTGACTACTCTCTCCTTTTTTTTCTTTTTTAAAATCCAGCCCAAGTTCTGATATGATACCCTCTCCTTTTTGAAAAAAAAAAAAAAAATTTGAAGCCAAAAGCTTTGAACTCATCCTTTTCCCTTTCTTGAAATTCCCATCCAGCCCATCAGCAGGCCCTGTTGACTGTACTTTAACAATATACGCCCAAATCTGACAGGTGCTCGCCATGGTCCCCATGTTACCCTCAGCCCAGCTGCCGTTAGCTGTGTCCTGGACTGCTCCGATCACCTCATTGATCTATCTGCTTCCATTCCGGCTCCCTGATCCCCAAGCAGCAGCCAGAGTGATCCTTTCAAAAAGTCAAATTAATTATTTTCCTGGTCAGTAACCTCCAGTGGCTTCTCTCACAGTCAGAGGAATTCTGAATCCCTGATGTGACATGCGAGGTCCTATAAGATCTAGATCTTGCCACCCTCTTGGATTTCATCTCCTGCCTTTCCTCCCCCAATGGCATAGCGACCTCCTGACCCAGCCTTAAACAGATCAGGCACACTTTTAACTCAGGTGAGTTTCTCTTGCTGACCCTCTGCCCAAATGCTCATCCCTAAATATCTTCACAGATTGTTTCCTCGCTATATTCAAATCTTAAGTGTCATTTCAAAAAGAGGTTCCTGGACCGTGTAATCTCAAACAGCATCCCTCATCTTGTCACCCTCTACCCATTTATGGAGCCTTGGTTCTCTTTATCTCACGTTATACCTGACATTATGTCATACAACAGGCTCTCAAATAATGTCGTTTTATTCAATGCCATTTTACTATAACGTAGATAAGAAAAAAAAATCTCTTCCCGGCCTGGGGCCACTGTCTGTATGGAGTTTGCATGTTCTCCCCATGTCTACGTGGGTTTTCTCCGGGTACTCAGTTTCCTCCCAAATCCCAAACATGTTAGGTTAAGTGACATATCTGAATTGTCCCAGTCTGAGTGAGGGTGCGCTGTGTGAGTGCGCCCTGCCATGGGATGGCGTCCTGGCCAGGGCTGGTTCTGCCTTGCACCCTTGAGTTTCTGGGAGAGGCTCCAGCCACCCACGACCCTGAACTAGAATAAATGGGTTAGATAATGAGTGAATGAATAAATACAAATTATTGTCAAAAATTTGTAAGGTCTACAATAATCACACAAATGCAAGACAATAAACCATGTGCTAGGAAAGTGCCCAGCAAGCCTGCCAGATTGGTGACTGTTTTTGAACTGTGCGATGGCAGAAGGTGCTACTTACAGTTTTTGCTTTGTAAATATTTATTCTTTGATTTAACCCACCACTGAGACCATTGTCACTCACTGATTCGACACAAATGGGATAAATAATTATCTGACTTGCCTTTATTAACCTTCTTAAATGTATATATTAGCTCACATTTATTTCAATGTTTAATATTAGAAATGTTTTGGTCTTTATTCATAAGTTTGGTTATGTTTTTGTGATCAGAAATATTCCATAGGAACTTAACTCTTGTTTATATCAATTAGCCTATGGTAACATTGGTTTTGTTATACGTTGTCATTTCCGCTAAAAGTCGAAGTTTCCAAGAACCTATCAGTGATGTTAAGTGAAGACATACTATACATTCATTTGTTTCTCTGTCTGTTGTCTGTCTTGTCCTGACAAAATGGAGGTTCCATGACAGCAGGAAATTTGAAATGTTTGGTCTTGTCTCTTAGGTGGTGCCTGGCATATAATAGGCACCCAAATATTTGTGGAAAGGCCTGGAAACCAGGACTTCCGGGTCCTAGTTATCTCTCCAGGACTTCAGGGCTTTACCATGAGAAGATAGGGGAGTGATTTGAGAAGAGTTGTGAGGCAATGAATGGACCGCTGAGCATCAGTCCAACCTAGCTCTGGCCAGACATGCCAGTAGTGTTCATGCTGGGGCCAAGGGTTGGTGCTAGGCCATTAGGCCACACTGCATCCCTGAATAGCCCCCAGAGCTTTAGAGCCACTTCAGGACCCATCATATCTACTCAAGTTGTTCTCCCTCAGGCCCAAGTCAACCTCCAATTCTGAGAAGAGGATAGAGCACTCTAGGCACTTTCTTCCTTGAAAGTTCTGTTCATTTTCAACAATATAAGATAGGAAAACATGGGTGCTTGGAAAACTGGATAGTCACATGCAGAAGAATGAAACAGGACCCCTATCTATCGCCAAATACAAAAATTAATTCAAGATATATAAAAGATTTAAATGTAAGGCATGAAACCATAAAAATTCTAAAAGAAAATTTAGGAAAAACTCTTCAAAACATCAACCTAGGCAAAGAATTTATAACTAGGACTCCCAAAGGCAAGTAGAGCAACAACAAAATAAATAAATGGTACTTAACTAAATTTAAAAAGTTTCTTCACAGCAAAGGAAATACTCAACAAAGAGACAACCTAAAGAATGGGAGAAAATATTAGCAAACTATATATCTGTTAAAGGGCTAATATCCAGAATCTACAAAGAACTCAAACAAATCAGCAAGAAAAAACAAACAACCCCATTAAAAAGTGGACAAAAGACATGAACAGAAATTTTGAAAAAGAAGACAGACAAATGGCCAACAAACATACGAAGAAATGCTCAACATTGCTTATCATCAGGGAAATGCAAATTAAAACCACAATGAGATACTAACTTATCCTTGTCAGAATGGCCATTATTAAAAAGTCAACAATAAAGGCCGGCACGTAAGCAGAGAGAAAGGAACGCTTATACACTGTTGGTGGGAGTACAAATTAGTACAACCTCTATGAAAAACAGTATGGAGATTCCTCAAAGAAACAAACGTAGAACTACAATTTGACCCCGAAGCTCACTACTGGGTATCTTCCCAAAGGAAAAGAAGTCATTTTATCAAAAAGACACCTGCACCTGAATGTTTATCACTGCACAATTCACAATTTCAAAGATACGGGATCAACCTAAGTGCCCATCAATTCATGAGTGGATTAATAAAATGTGGTATATATACCATGGAGCACTACTCAGCCATAAAAAGGAATGAAATAATGTCTTTTGTAGCAACTTGGATGGAACTAGAGACCATTATCCTAAGTGAAATATCTCAGGAATGGAAAAAAAAAAATCACAGGTACTCTCTAATAATTGGGAGCTCAATGATGGGCACACGTGGTCACAAAGAGATTTAAAGGTCACTAGAAATCAAGGAGGAGGAGGCAGGGGGTAAAAACTTACCCATTGGGTACAATGAACACTATACAGGTGATGGGCACACTGAAAGCCTTGACTTAAGCATTATGAAAGGTATCCATGTAACAAAAACATTTGTATCTCCTTAATATTTTGAAATTTAAAAAAAAAGAAAAAATTCCAGTGCCCTCTTAAATTTATTTTTCAGAACTTGATAAAAATGAGGACTGTCTCAAGAGACTGAATATTGTATTCCCCTGCAGAATGGAGAACTGGAGGGAATTGGGGGCAGGACACGGCTTTGCACAGACCCTCTCTGCCCCTTTGGCTACGGCAGCTCCTGGATCCTATTGTTCTTCATCCTACTGTCAGCTGCAGCCTCTCCACGGTCGTATTGTGCAACCTGAAGGAGTGGGACAGCTTCCATTAGCTGACCTCTCACTTCAGCTATGAAAGCCGCTGGGAGAAAGCCTGGCCAGTGAACCATGGCGGACTTCTCCTCCTTCCTCTCCATTTACCGCAGGGACGGCCAAGTCGGGGGCAACTTTCCATGCTTGTAGCCAGGGAGTCTCTTACAATGCTCTGGTGTTGCCCTCTGGAACCAGAAAAGATGTTCACGAGTAAGAATAAGCACGCAGAGCTCATCATCTGATCAAGGAGACAAGATGAGGCCCTAACAAGACACGCAGAAAACACAAGCGAGTGCTAGCATAACATGCACTCAGCAGAGGAGAGAGGAATAAACAAACGGGTGGCTTTGTTCTGGAAGCTTTGGTTGTTGGAAGCCAGCCCTGAAAGAACGTGAGTTGATGACCAAGAGAGTGTTCAGACCCACAATTTCCCCACAAGAAAGTGGTGGGGAAGGGGACAAAAAGTGACAGTGGGTCCCGCTGGTGTTTACAGGCCAGGACTCCTGCCTTCCCTGCCGAGGGCCACAGGGCCACATGTGCGAGTCGTCCCCTTGACCTGAGTTCCACCCAGTTTGTGGAACTTTGTTTCAGCAGCCGTGGGAACTAACGCAGGTGCCAGTCGTGGTCTTCCTCTACAACCAGCTTATCCTTTTGGTTCCCTGTTTCCCTTATTTCAGTCTCTATTTTCATGGTCACCCCAGCTGAAAACATCTTTAAAGTATCATAGGACTTTCCTGATGACATTAATTGAATTGGTAATTAAATAATGGCATGTTCTATTCAATGTTATTTCCACAAACTTTATGGAGTGCTTAAAATGAACATTTCCCTGTGGGAAGAGGCCCCTGGCAATGCCCAGGCCAAGCCCTTACCCTCTAGGGGCTGGGGTGCTGGTGGCCACGGATGGGAGAGGAGACGCAAACAATCACTGAATCTGTCATGTATGCCAACTTAGAAGAACAAGCGAGAAGTCTGGACAACACGATTCCAAAGGTTCTTCCCAGCAATGATGATTTCACAATTCACTCTCATCTGCACCATTCACTAGCATGCACTTTCGGGCGAAATATTTCGTGCTACCGTTAAATAGATTTAACTCTTGTATTATTTACTTTTTCCTAAGTTCAACTCTTGCATCCCAAACTAGGTCTGGAGTTTCTTGAGACAAGATCTGTTTTTACCTTTTTTGCTTTCCCTACATCAGTGCCTAAGGAGTGGGAACTCAATGTGTTCATTCATTATGCATGTCAATTACTTTGAAATAAAGAGGTATCTGTGTCCTCTCTTCTTCCCATTTTATGTTCTCTATACATTACCTTTTGGTGACACAGAGTTATTAATATTTATGTCTGGAGAGGTTACTGACAGGGATCGTCTCCCTTTTTCTAATACTCACTTTACAAGCTTAAGCCTTTTAAAAAAGCCTTTGAAAAGATTAATGGCATGAGGAAAATTATTAAGTGAAAAAGAACAGGATATGAAATAGTATACACAAAATATATCCCAATTTTAATACAGAACATGTGATTGAGAGAGATGAAGATATATGTAATTAGAACATCACGGACGTCACCAGACTGCAAATACAAATGCTGGCACATTAATGTTCTACACCAAAGTGCCTCTTCCTGCTCCCATCTGCACCTGAGAACCTGGGACTCCCCTTTAAAAGTCCTTCCCAAAGGGACACCCATGTGGGCTCATATCCGACTCTCAGGTGCAGTCACCACATGGCACCTAGCATGTTGTCCCGCTTCTGCATCCTAGACCTTGTCCCCTGCTGGTGATGCCACATGAAGGGCTATTGATGCCCAACAGGGATATGCCCATGTCTGCCCACAAACAGGGCTCAGTCCCCAGAATGTCATGGTGGTGCCAGGACACACAGCGGTGCGGGGAATGGCCCTCGTTCCAGTTCCAGCATGGTGTCACTCCAAAATCCATAAAAGCAAATCACTCATCTGCTATTCCAATTCCTGTCTCTCTAAAGGCTACAACTCCATCCGGAGAGCCAGGTAGAAAAGAGATACCATTCCGTTCTCTCCACTGCCTTTGTCTTCATCTGTACCTTCACTTGGGCCCTCAGAAACACAATAGAAATGCAGTACGCACCCCTCCCAACAAAAACACCTCCAAGAGCTGTGCCCCCAAGCATGTCAAACACACATTCATGCCTGGAAGGGTCAGTACCCAACCAATTTCCAAACAGTCAAGCTCAGGAGAACTCAGTTTAGGTTCAACTAGGACACCCTGTCACACATTAGAGTATCTTTACATGTATGTGTGTGTTTCAACGAAAAGGCTAGGAGGAAATGCATTAAAATATTAAAGTAGTTTCCTCCTAGTGGTAAGATTACAATTGTTTTAACTTTTGCTTTATTCTTTCTATATTTTCCAAATTTTCTAGATTATTAGTTTTATAATTTTTTAAAAGGTAATTTAAAATATCTGCATGAAGTTTGCAAGACAGCCAAGCAGCTGCTCTGGTGAACAGCCCCGAGAGAAGTCAGAGAGCAGAATGAGAAAACCGCAGGGTGAGTGCAGTGGTGTTAGCATTGCACGGTTGATGCACATAAAATCCTGCTGGACATTTTGGGAGAGTTCTGGGAGATGTCAGAATCTGCTGGGTCCCATGATTATTTTAGTTCTTTAAGAGTGGAGAACACACAACAAAACTGATTCCTGCTGGCATGTTGCCTGATAAGCTTCGAGATTCACAAAGGCAAGGAAGTTCATTTTAGGGGGAAAATATGTAAGCCATTCGTGTGTACAAAGAGCTTCGGAATTAACCAGAACCTCACAGGGAAAGCCATGGGAGTCATCACAGGCAGCCTAATGAAGACATCTGCAGAACAAAGAAAGTTGGCCAGAAAATGAATAAGACATCAAAGAGAATATAGAGTATCACTATGGAAAATTTAATGGTGGTGTGTGCATTAATGAACAATTTATTCTCACTGCATTTGGTGGGTCAATTCTGTATCAACAGGGGCTGACTGAAGCATTAAAGGCATGGGAAGGCAAGTTGAGTTTTAGAATAATAATAGGGTTCTTAAAAAAAGTGGCAAAACTAACTTTAAAGTTACTTTTAAATTAAAGATAACCCGTATGTGTTCCAATAAAGCAAGTCTGGGTCACATTTGTTTTACGTCTCCCTAGAAAATAAGCACCAAGAAATCAAGGTTGTGATGTATATATTAAATAATAGTAATTCAGCAAGGATATGTGAGTTGGCTTTAAGAAGCACAGAATGACATTCTGCAAAGATGCATGTATATAAAATTAAGCACAGTAGAGAGAGCATTTTCCTACAGTGCAGGAAAGAACACAATAGTACCTGATGAGACAATGGAGATATTTCTTTAAACCTGATAAGAAATGAATTCTTTTTTACAGTATACAATTTGTCAAATTCACTATTTGGACTATTGTTATGGAAAGCCACATACTGAATAAAACCACAAAGAAATTTAAAACTCATTTTAATAAAAGTAGTTCTCTGCAAACACACAAAGGATAAAAAACTATGATGATGATTACTCCGTATGCACAAAATTTGCAGCAGCTTAGATCCTAAGTCCATTTCCTTACATTGTGTCATATTGCAAGCCAAAAGGGAATGCAGCGAGAACAGATGTGTCCAAGGGAGGAAATAATCTGGGGAAACCAAAAGAATGGATTGGTCTGCATTTTAAAGTAGCCATCTAAGGCTGCACGCGGTGGCTCATGCCTATAATCCTAGCACTCTGGGAGGCCTAGGCAAGAAGATCACTTGAGGTCAGGAGTTCGAGACCAGCCTGAGCAAGAGTGAGATCCTGTCTCTACTAGATACAGAAAAAAAAAAAAAAATTAACCAGGCGTGGTGATGTGCACCTGTAGTCCCAGCTACTGGGGAGCCCAGGAGTTTGAGGTTGCTATGGGCCAGGCTGACGCCACGGCACTCTAGCCCAGGCCACAGAGCAAGACTCTATCTCAAAAAATAATAATAATACTAAAAGAATAACCATCTAAATAAAACAGATAATTTCATATTTTAATTTTCTTTTGTGCTCAGCAAAGCCAATATAAATACCACCTCCTGCAAGCAGTAATCTCATGTCTGCGGAATATGCCTGTAGCAACATCATGGTGGAGTGGAGAATTGAATGTGAGTGAGAATCTAGTTGGGAACGTTCATTAATCTGCTCCAGAGCACCTGATGGCTGATCATAAAAACAGTATTCTCAGGACTAGTTTAAATCTAAAGCGCTTTCCACATAGGAAACCCTTGAGTTAGTCACCTAATGCAAAATGCATTCCCAGTCAGCGCCATCGTGCTCCTGAGGAGGCGCTTTGCTGTCCTCAGCCCAGCTCCACTCCCACCTCAGCCTTAGTCTCCTTCCGTTTTCGCTAACACAGGATGTAGGGCAGTGCCTTGCAAGCTGGATTTTAGATGTAGATTCCCTTTTCTTAAGAGGAGCCTCATATATTAAACAATTCCTGAGCCACCAGAATACACCTGAGGAGGCTGGGGGAGCACAGCCTCCTGCCCTTGTCACTGCCAGGGTGCCCCAGGGGATCCTGGGAGCCCAGCTGGAAGGACCTGGCCCAGTGCAAGAGGGCAGATGTGGGAGTCAGGTATTCACTGTTCCTAACTGACTTGAAGTTTAGAGGACAGTTTGTAGGATAAGAGAAATACTTTTCCCCTGGCTGCCTTCATTCTATAACGTTCTGAAGAACTCTCAGTTTCTGTCCCTAAACTACCTACCTTGCTTGTGGCCCTTTAGTGTGTTTCTGACCGGTCACCCCACCCCAACCATGGCCATTCCACACCCTCCCCCAAGGCTGCCTATTGGAAAACTGATTGTTTTCAGGGACCTTGTCTATATAACCAAGGTAATTTTTTAATGTGTTATAAAATTCATGGGCCATGTGAGGTGTAGCAATTGATCAATGAAGACTTAGAACAGTGGGCAGAAAAGAGGTACTGATTTATTGTACTTGGTTCTTGTCCAGTAGTGCATGTGAAGAGTCTTGGTCCTGGGTCCGACGTGAGTGAGAATCACCCACATCAGCACATCAGTATCATTCTGGTGGCCCAATCCACACATGATCCAAAAAAAATACCATGCCAGGCTGCCCTCCTATAGTCCCAAAAGATAATCTCATGGGCACAAGTCCCAGAGCCCCTTGGTCATTGGGTCAATCCCAAGTGTGGGAGAAGGGGTTGAGGTTTGGAATCCCCCAAAGGGGAGTGCCATGAGGCCCATGAAGGTCTGATCAGGGCTCAAGACCCTGCCCAGGGAGCACTGCAGCCCCAGCTGTTCCCAGGCACTAGAAGGACTACAGAGATTTTTGAGGAAGGTGCCTCAAAGGGCAGTGAGGTGTTGCAAGGTCCCAGGCAGAGGCCTGTGTGTTTAGGTCTAAGGTCTGTGACATCTTTCAACGAGCCCTTCAAGGCTCCCTGACCAGTTTACGATTCCCTCTCTCATAATGAGCTAGTCTAGAGCTGTCCAGTAGAAATATAACATAAGCCACATATGTAACTTTAAATTTACTAGTAGCCACATTTTTAAAAAGTAAAAAGAAACAGGTGAAATTACTTTTAACAATATATTTTATTTAACCAATATTTCCAAGATACAGTCGATCTTCATCGTCCACTGGTTTGGTATTTGCAAATTCACCTACTCAAGAAAGTTTATTTGTAACGCCAAAATCGATACTTACGGCACTTATGTACTCATTTGCAAACATACAGAGTTGTGAAAAATTTGAGGCACTCAACGTGCATGCTCCGAACTGAGGTCCAACAAGGCAATGCTCTTCCTCTTGTATCAGCTCCAAGTGTAGTAAACAAGTGTCCTTTTTGCAGTCTATTTAATGCCATGTTTTTCCCATTTTTGTGCTCTTTGTTAGCAATTTAACAAAGTTTTAAGTGGGCCAAAGCATAGAGCTAAAGTGCGATCTGGTGCTCCTAAGGCTGTGATATGCCTTACAGAGAAAACACATGTGTAAAAAAAGCTTCATTCAGATGTGAGTTACAGTGCTATTGGCCGTGAGTTCGATGTTAATGAATCAACAATATAGATTAAATAAGGTGTCTTTAAACAGAAACACACATAATACAAGGTTATATATTGATCAGTTGACAAAAAAAAAATGTGGGAACCAGATGCTTATAGGAACCTGACTTCTTGTTTCCTCTAGGAGCAATGGTTCAGTGTTTACTCATCCAGTGTTCAGGACAACTTTATAGAATGTAACTGCCTTGAAAAATAAGAATACATTGTATTATCATTTCAACAGGTAATATATAAAATTATTAATGAGATATATTACATTTTTGTACTAAGTCTTTAAAATGTGATATGCATTTTGCACCTCTATTTATTTATTCATGCATTTATTTAGTTTTTAGAGACAGAGTCTTACTCCCACCCAGACTGGTATGAACACAGCTCGCTGCAGCCTCAAGCAATCAGCCTCCCGAGTGGCTGGGACTACAGGTGCACACCACCACACCTGGCTAATTTTTAAAATTTTTTGTAGAGATGGGGTCTCCCTGTGTTGCCCAGCCTGGTCTCAAACTCCTGGCCTCAAGTGGTCCTCCCACCTCGGCCTCCCAAAGGCACTGAGATTGCAGGTGTGAGCCACTGTGCCCAGTCTACACCTGTATTTAAAGTGCTCAGTCATCACATGCGGTGAGTAGCTACAGCACTAGGCAGCAAAGACCTACCCTATGACTCCAAAAAGAAATTGAAACCACCAGGCAGAGATCCCCAACCATTGCCACCCACACGTCTGTCCCTCCACAGGGCTCTAAGCCCCTTTCTCTCCCTCTCTCCGGGGAAGTTGTCCCCATCACTGTCTGTCCTTTGTGTATCTTTTTTGTCTCTCCACTGGCTGTTCATCCTCAACCCATAAGTGCACTTGTCTTCCAATTTTAAAAAAGCAAATAAGAAAATGAGGGACCTTATGTGTCCCTCCAGCTTTTGCATATACTGTGCTTCCGAGTTAGCATCATTCCTCTGCAGTGTCATTCGTGTACTCATCCGCCTTCTGCACCGGACTAGCTTGAGGCAGTGACTATTTTCTATCTCATTTGATTCCGCCAGCAAATATTTACTATACAGAGCATCTTCTATGCACGTGGCACAGTGAAAGGCCCTGCGGATACTGTGATGAGCAAAACCAGACCTGCCTCTGCCCTAATGAACCTTAGGGACCAACGGGTGGGTGGGTCAGGCGTTATTCAAACAGACCCTCAAACAGATGAAAAAATACAAGCTGCCATAAGTGCTAGGAGAAGGGACGGGTGGTTCTGAGAACTCGTAACAAGGACACCTGATCTAGTTTGGGGGGTCAGACTCCCTGAAGCAGGAATGTTGAGCTAAGTCGGAGTTAATCCACCAGAGTCTTAGGTTCAAACCACCAAAACGAAACCTTCAAGACTGCAGGGAGTTTTATTTCATCACTGAATCTCCAGCACCTAAATCAGTGCCTGGCATGTCGTAGTTAGTATTTGTGAGTGAATAGATGAACTATGCAAAAGAGAGGAGAAGGGGAGAAAAGAAGGAAAGAGAGACAGAGAGAGAGAGAGAGAGCACGCCAATGCCAGGAGAATAGCATGTGCAAAGATCCTGTGGCAGGAGGGAGCATAGTGCATACAAGGGACTTAAAGACCAGCACAGAAGGGCAAAGAGGGTAAGAGAGAGCTGGGATGAGAGGAGGCTAGAAAGCTGGGGGAGCATGCTGTGGAGGCATCACTGGCCCCTTCAGGATTTTTTTTTAATTTAAAGAGATATCACTTTTTAAGAGGAGAGAAGGGACAGGAAATGACATGACCAGGTATGGCTTTGGTGTAGAGAGTGAGGCGGAGGGCTGGCAGACATCAGCCTCCTGTCAAGACGGGGAAAGTGATGGATTAAGAAATACTAAGAGTCAGGGAAATGGCTGGATAAGAGAAGTGACAGAGAGCAATGACAAGGATGATCACTTAGTGTCTGGATTGTGACAAATAGATGAATGATGAAGTGTCGTCCAAGAGGAAAAACTGAAAGAATAGCAACAGTTTTGGGGACGAAATCACAAATTTGTTTTTGGACCTGTTGGGTTCAAGGTACCTTTGAGACAGTCCTGCGGGAATATACGTACTATGAGTTTGGAATTCAGAGAAGTCTGGGGTAGAGACATAAATTTGGACACTATGGTGTAAAATGGTCATTAAGCCCCAGTATCTGGCACATGATAGATATTTAATAAATATTTGCTGAATTAATGAGTGATTTGGGCGCAGTGGGAGGAAGTCCTAAGGATTGGTTTTATTAGGACATGTTGAGTTTGTGGCAATTAGGGACTAACAGAGATATTTAAGTATACCTCTAAAATTTTATTTTCCATAGAAGACTAACTGTACAAATAACTTAAATAACATTTAGATTTTCTCTAAATCTCTCACATTATAGCATATTTTTAATTATACTTCTTGGTTTTTAATGGTTTCCAGCATCAGTTAAGATAAAAACTACATTGAAGATAGATTCTCATTTATTACACACCAGTTTATCCTACCATCCGAGCACTCTCTTTCCTCCAGTAATTAATTTTTATTTTTCTCCCTGTTCTTCTGGCACATGCAGTTTTCTATCTAAAATTATAAAGTCTCATTATCTTGCTGTTGATATATCAAATTTAGGCGCACATACCATCAGAAAGCACAAATTCAAATAAAGCGACTGGAAAAAGTAGAGCCTTAATAAATGTTTATTAAAGAGAATTGAGTTGACAGATCACAGATATTTTTCAATTTGTTTTGTTTACGTGTGTATTCCCTTTTATCATTGCAGTCAACCCTTTCCCCTCCCCTCATCAAACACTGTAGTGTGTATAAAAATTTCTTGGCGTGAGTTCTTTTGAAATGTGTATTTATTGTTTGGTGCAGATTTATTTTGAATTTATATAAATGGAAATATGGTACATATCCCATCCTGTTTCTTACCTTTACTCAGCACTATAATGTGTTGCTATATGACAATGGAATCTGTTGCATCTTACTGTCGCCTAGTCCTCCAAGGCGGTTCATCCCTTACTTCTATCCACCCACTCCTGGTGAGGAACCTCAGGTTGTCTCCACAACCTGCCCCCACCAACGACCTACAGTCAGCACCCTTGGAGGTGGCCCCTATAGGCCTGCCGTGAGAATAGCCCAAGGAGCACCCCAGGGTGGATGGCTGGGCCAAAGGTATGCATCTGCTTAGCTGGACAGAGTGGTGCCACCACCTCCCAGACGACTGCCAGCGTGTACTCTCCCACCCGCAGGGCAAGAGGGTGCCAGACCTCACACCCGCCTCAATGTAGGCATCACCCAGCTCTCTGACAATTGCCAAGTGAGTGGGTTCAAAGAGATATTTCATCATGTAAATGCATTTCTCTTAATAATGACTTAGAACATCTCTTTATATGTTTATTAGCACCAAGACTATTCTTTTCTGTAAATTGTCTCTCCTTTATTTAGCTCACTTCTCTATTGAAATATTTTGTTGTTGTTGATATGCAACAAGAAGCTCCTTGTAGACATTCTAGATATTAATCCCTTGTCAGGTTTAGACATTACAAATATCTTACCCCTTTGTGTCACCTGTGATCCATAAGACCACACTTGCTTTATTTTTATCTTATTATATTTGGTAATTCCAGATTTTGTAAATGAATTAACTTTGCCAACAATAAAAATTGTATTTTCTCTGATGTGTGTTGCCTGTCTTTAATTAAATTAGTTAATATAACTAACACACTTAGGACAGTCTGGCATATATTAAACATTCAATGCATTCCATTGTTATCACTGGTGGATTTAATTCAAGTATATATTTCTTATATGAAATTGTCTCACACAATGTAAATAGTATAATTGCCTTAGGATACACCCAAATGATTGAAAGTTGGGGTAACTGTGCTTTCCTTATCAACAAAGGTGATTCAGAGATATTTAGTGTTATTATTAGAAGACAAGAAAAAATAAGAAAGACACAGACACGGTCCACTATATTGATTCATGCATGCTCTTTAGGGACCTAAGCGTCATATATACCAGAGATTCTAGCATCTTTAAACTTTTAGAAAGACAAGATACCCTCTGGCAGAATTGCATCCTACCTGAAATTATGTTACATTGCTTTCCTCTCCCTCATTGTCACATTTCTGCGTCACTTAACGGTGACCTTGTGTTTCCTTAGTCTGGATTGTGAGAGTCACTTTCATGTTAAAGAAGCTCGCAGATGGTGATCCTTTCTTCTCTTTGAATTCCCCAGGTAAATGCTGTCACAATTCAATTCCTGGAAACACAGCCTGGCCCCGAAGGACTGAAGTACCCACGAGAAAGGTCGCCCTGTAGGACTTCCACAGAAGGACTCGGCTGGACTTCATGGTGCGTCCTCGCTCTGCTCTACACCTTCCCTTAATGCCATCATGGCAGGGCGGGAGCAGGGAGGTGTCCTAAGAGCAGAAAGACAGACATATGCATGTGCTTCTGGGTACAGCAGCAGGATCATCTCACCCAGGCGCTCTGATCATCCCATTGCAGACTGAGATGGGTTTGGGCACAGAACAAAGGGAGATTTTTTTAAAATATTTTTCAAAGACTTAATTCAATCCATTAAATATAAATAAGCAAATGAATTGACTGTGACATCAGGAAGGTATTTTCAAACTAGATTTCCTATTTCTATAATTTTTGAGATATTCAGATTAACCATGAAAGTGGTATCTGAGATTTTTTTTATTTTTTTATTTTTTTATTTTTGTATTTTTTTTATTTTATTTCAGCATATTATGGGGGTACAGATGTTTAGGTTACATATGTTGCCCTTGCCCCCCCTCCCCCCCAAGTCCAAGTTTCAAGTGTGTCCATCCCCCAGATGGTGCGCATTGCATTCTTTGTGTATGCATATACCCGTCCCCTCCTCCCCCCTCCCCCCTCCCCCCTGCCCAACATCCAATAGAAGTTATTCTAATATGTGCACTTATGTGTTGATCAGTTAATACCAATTTGATGGTGAGTACATGTGATGCTTGTTTTTCCATTCTTGGGATACTTCACTTAGTAGAATGTGTTCCAGCTCTTTCCAGGAGTATACAAGAGGTGCTATGTCACCATTTTTTCTTAAAGCTGAATAGTACTCCATGGTATACATATACCACATTTTATTAATCCACTCATGTATTGATGGACACTTGGGTTGTTTCCACATCTTTGCAATTATGAATTGTGCTGCTATAAACATATGGGTGCAGCTTTCTTATAGAGTATCATTTGTTCTTTTGGGTAGATGCCCAGTAATGGGATTACTGGATCGAATGGCACTTCTATTTGTATCTCTTTAAGGTATCTCCATATTGCTTTCCACAGAGGTTGCACTAGTTTGCAGTCCCACCAACAGTGTATGAGTGTTCCTATCTCTCCGCATTCACGCGAACATTTATTGTTTGGGACTTTTTGATAAAGGCCAGTCTCACTGGAGAGAAAGGATATCTCATTGTGGTTTTGATTTGCATTTCCCTGATGATTAGAGATGTTGAGCATTTTTTCATATGTTTTTTGGCCATTATTTTGTCTTCTTTTGAAAAGTTTCTGTTCATGTCCTTTGCCCACTTTTTGATAGGGTTGTTTGACTTTTTCTTGCTGATTTTCCTGAGTTCTAAATAGATTCTAGTTATCAGCCCATTATCGGATTTGTAGCATGTGAAAATTTTCTCCCGTTGTGTAGGTTGTCTGTTTGCTCTTATGACAGTTTGTTTGGCTGTGCAGAAGCTTTTTAATTTGATCAGGTCCCATTTATTTATTTTGGTTATTGCTGTGATTGCCTTTGGGGTCTTCTTGATAAATTCTTTGCCTAGGTCAATGTCTAGAAGAGTATTTCCAACGTTTTCCTCTAAATTCTAATCATTTCACACCTTAGGTTTCAGTCTGTTAGCCAGCGTGAGTTGATTTTTGTGAGAGGCGAAAGATGTGGATCCTGATTCAGTCTTCTACATGTGACTATCCAGTTTTCCCAGCACCATTTATTGAATAAGGATTCTTTTCCCCAGTGTATGTTTTTGTCTGCT
>CAUYRB010010416.1:0-16413 GCA_963574695.1 Propithecus perrieri
AGCCTCATACCATATACCTTGCCAAACCCAAGAACACTGCAGAACAAACCATGCTTCCTTCAGTTTCTACGTTGGGGTCACTTCCATTCTAATCATTTGTAAAAGGTCAGGTGTTACATGGTTACACATACAGACAATTTGTCTTTTCTTTATGCTGGAAACATTTGAATTATTTTCTTCTAGCTGTTTTGAAATGTACAATAGATTAGTGTAATATTATATTTGCCCAATGTTATTTCTATTAAGATCATCATATATTTTTTGCTTTTTCTATTAAGATGATGTGTTAAATTAATTTATTTTAGAATGCTAAATCAGCCTTGTGTTGCGATAAAACCTAATTACATTTGATGTATAATCAATCTTTTCTTTGTTGATGGATTTGTGTTGCTAGATTTTTGTTATAAATTTTTGTGTCTATATGTTTGGGGATTATACTTCTTTAGTTGTTTTCCTATGGTTTTCTGTCATGTGATATCTCTGTCTGCCTCTAGTATAAAGATAATAGAGACTTTGTAGAATGAGTGTGGAAGTTTTCCCTCCTCCTCTATTTTCTGGAAGAATTTGTGAAAGATTGATGTTAATACATTTAAAGGTTTTTGTAGAATTCACCAGAAATGCTCTCATATTTCACCTTTATATATGATATTATTATATTTTCATATAAACTTTTTTCAGGTTGATTATGAATGGATGTTAAATTTTATAGAACTCTTATTTTACATATCTTGATATAGTCATTTGTTTTTCCTCTTTTATTCTATAATAATGTGGTATATTAATTAAATAATTTTTGAATGTTAAAAATCCTACAATCATAGTAAAGGTATTTCTTTTTCATAAGATATTATATTTTTTGTATATAAATTGATTTGATATGTTACTATTATATTAAGAATTCTTGACAGGACTTGGAATAAGGGTTATGCTGATGTCATACTAGCTTTCTCTCCTCTTTTTTGGAGAGATTTTTGTGTGGGATCTGCATAATTTTTTTTTCTTATATCTTTGACCAAATCCACCAGCAGGGTCATCTGTATATATATATGAGTTTTCATTATTCAATGTCTGATTATAATTTCAATTAATTTCATGGATGTTGAGCTATATTAATTCAGTATTTTTTTCTTATTTCAGTATTAGCTTTTCAACAAATTGTCTATTTTATTTAAATTATTCAATTTATTGCTATAACATTGGCTATAACATCTTATAATCTCATTTATTACATTGAATCTGTATGTATTTTATTTAATTTCTAATTTGGAAATGCATTTTTTAATTGAACAATCTTACAAGGTTTGTCATTTTCAACAATTGAATAAAAAAGTTTTTACTTTAGTGAACATTTATAGTTCTCTATTTTCTATTAAACTTATTTTTGCTCTTTTCTTAATTTATTTCTATCTTCCGCTTACATTCAAATATATGCATTTTACCATTTTCAGCTTTGTAGACATTTAAGTCATTAATATTACAGTTTAGTTTTCTTTCTAATACAAACATCTAAAACTGTAAATGCACCTCTTAGATCTCATTTTATATACACCCTATCAATTTAAAAATTTCCTTATGATTGCTTATTGTTGCAGAAATTACTCAGATGTGTCCTTCTTTCCCCAAAGATTTGTGTGCACATACTGTATTACATTTCACTTTTACATATGCAAGAAGTCCAAAAATAAATTGCATTCATTGTATTGTAAATTGTCTACGTATAGAGAGACAATGCTCTTTCCTTTTGATTTCGAAGTGCAAGTAGGATCATATTTCTAAGCAGCTTTTAAAACAAAGACAATCTACTAGTAAATGATATAAATCTGACTCTTAGTTACAGTGAATGAAACACTATAATGAATGAAATAGTAACTTCCTTCATGCACAGATCAAATCCCTCTTCTTGTTCTTTCAATGTGATGAACGTTTTATGTAGGCATACAGGTGACCATTAGAAGAACTGCTAGTGGGACTGCAAACTAGTACAACCTCTGTGGAAAGCAACATGGAGATACCTCAAAGAGATACAGGTAGAACTACATTTGATCCAGCAATCCCATTACTGGGCATCTACCCAAAGGAAAAAAAACATTCTATAAAAAAGACATCTGCACTAGAATGTTTATGGCAGCACAATTCCCAATTGCAAAGATGTGGAAACAACCCAAGTGCCCATCAATACATGAGTGGATTAATAAAATGTGGTATATGTATACCATAAAGATCTACTCAGCCACAAAAAACAATGGTGATCTAGCGCCTTTTGTATTATCCTAGATAGAGCTGGAGCCCATTCTACTAAGTGAAGTATCACAAGAATGGAAAAGCAAGCACCATATGTACTCACCAACAAATTGGTATTAACTGTCTTAACTGATCAACACTTCAGTGCACATACAATAGTAACATTCATAGGGTATCAGGCAGGTGTGGGGGGGAGGAGGGGATGGGTATATTCACATCTAATGGGTGCAGTGCATGCCATCTTGGGATGGACATGCTTGATGCTCTGACTCGGGTGGGGCAAAGGCAATATAGGTAACCTAAACATTTATACCCCTATAATATGCTGAAATAAAAAAAAAAAGAATGGAAGGTTATATCTCATTTCATAAATATTAATTATTGCTTCAGTAAACCAAAATAAAGGGGCTCTTGACAGAGTGAATAATATCTACATGTAGATAAAAGAGAATAAAATGATTCTTTACACTTTAAAATTAAAGTACTTGTCTCTAGATGACTTTTCCTTTAGGATATTTCAGGTAAGAGATAATAGTTTTCATAGCATCCTTTAGCAGCAGAAATAAATGACTTTGCACAATCTGTTTGTCTCACTAGGAAAGTTATTGTGTTATTATTAGCACCACCAAGGGAAACAAACTTTATGTTAGTGAATAAGTTGGCAGTCTGAATCACCTGCTCCATTTTATAAAGTTACATTCCAACAGACAAGTTACATAATAATACAGAGATCCTGTCTCTGTGAATAATTGGCTTCTTTACAAAGCTCCAGATGATAAATAAATATAGTTAAGCACTATCAGCAATGAATTATTATATTTACAAAATTAAACTCTAATATACATAATAAATTACATGGCTTCCAACACACTCAATTTTTGTCTTGTCTTACCAACTCTATCACCACATAGTCTGACATTTGATACTTAAGTTAAAAGTCTTACACAGTCTTGTTTTGCCATTTTTTTTTTTTAAGGTCACATTCAAACTGACTGGAATAGGGTAGGAACTGGCATTGGGTAGGAATCAGTGTATTTAGTTTCCTAATCTTTTCTTACTATCCATTTTCTGAGATGATTACTTAATAAATTTTTTTTCTGTCTTCAAACATCCAATCCACCACATTCTCCTAGTTTTCTGCCATATAAACCTCTGCTCTTACTCAATTTTCTTTCCTAACTCCTCACCCTACAGAACTCTCGCTGCATATTTTAGTGCACAACAGGTCTGGCCATAGACATTTTCTTCTCTAATTATTCTTATTTCTAGGTGATCTTATCTAGTTATTTGAATTTAAACTACATATATGCATAGATACTTTCAAAATAACACTTTACCCCAAACTTTCTCTATTATTCTTCTATTTTGACACATCTCTACTATATCTTCACTTTAAAATCTTACGGGCATCTCAAAGTCACCATGTCAAAACTTGTGATCTCCACTGAAAGCTTCAGATGATCAATAAGAATCTGCACTTTCAGTTTTGTCTAGATGGAGTTCAAATACCTTTGGGTCCTGTCTGAGCTTTAGAAATTCATTAGTTTATTCCTTTCTTAAATTTTTCAGATAATTATTTTTGTAAAAATATTATAAGTAATTCAAAATCAAAGCTGTTGGAACTTCAAATTACTTTGAGCCTTAAGGGCACATGACTTGAGTCACATGACAGTCAGCTGTAACATTTGTTCTGCTGATTATAAATTAGCCTTTTCTTTACCTACATTGTTTTGTAAAATATTTTAAAAGAATAAAGTGTGTCAGAGAAGACCCTTCTTACTGTTGATCTTTGTTATAGATTAACTTCCCTTTTGTTTCTTTTGTATAAAGACCTCAGGACTATCATATTATGTATGATGGAATATTAAATATACTCTTTTAAATTATAAAGGAAAAGAAAAATTTCCTGTATCTAAGCAAATTTCTGTAACTAATAAACCAGCCATATATGAAAAATGTTGTAATCCTCTTAAATATTTTTGTTTTCTACCTATGTAAGCAAGACCTTAACTTTTCAACTTTGGAGCCTTGAACCCATTCCTTGAAGTCTGTCTTACCCAAATGGCTTTTCATGGCTATGTGTTTCAATAAACTCTTTTAAACTGTATTCTGATCCTTTTGATTATTTCAGGTTGATATTTTATGTCATTAAAATATTGTATAGGCATTAGGTTTCTTCTTAATATTAAAATTATGCCATTCATATTCACTTCTTATTCTTATCTAAAGTTGTACAACAAAATATAGAGAGAATTAATTTTGATTTTTCTTCATGAATAACCAATTTTCTCGGCAAAACATGTTTAATAGCCATCTTTTCCTCATAACACATTTTCTGTCAAATTAAATTTAAACATACAAAAGCGTCTAATATTGGACTATTTACTATTTCATTTCTCTGTGTCAATACCACAGTCTTAATTACTAGAACTTTATAATATCATTGTATCCTGTAAAGAGCTCCTCTACTTGCTCATTTTGAGTGCTTTTTAAATATTCAGTCTTGTTTTCTTCCTACTTTTGATCCCCATACACATATTAGAATCACATTGTTAGTCCCATGAAATATTATCTTATGATTTTCAGGTGAATTATATCGTGTCTATAGATCAATATGAGAATATTGTATATTTATAGTAAACATGTAATATTACTCAATGTGTTTAGGTCATCTTTTATGTATTCAGACATTCCTTTTTTCCCTTAAAAATCCTGCACATATTTTGTTCAAAAGTGAAATATGCTTTTTGCCTTTTTGCCTCTTTTACAGAATTTTTTAATGGAATATATTTCTTATTCAATTGTGTTGACTTACGTTCATCTTCTATCTGCAGTCAGTGTGTTCTCTATAGTAGATATGTTTAAGATTCAGGTACCAAACTCCCTTATTTTATTAAGCTAGGAATATCCTTATTTTACTATCATTCTTAATATTTTTCTGAATAAACTACTCTACCTTGGCAGTTAGACAGTATCCTACTACATTTAGTTTCTATTTTTGTTGTTGAAAATTCTATGATGCACATTTGCCCATAGTTTTTGGATAATCTATTTTGTTGTTGATCTGCTTGCTTTTAAGATCTTCTCTTTAACATTCAATAATATCTATAAAAATTTATATTTACTTATCCTGCTAGAACTTGTGCAATGTATTTGAATTCATGTTTTTCATAGTCCTAGAAAATTGTGTTATTTTCTATATAATAAAAAGTTATTTCTTTAGATATTGCCTTATTTCCATCATCTATCTTCTCTACATCTCCGCTACCATGAATATTTGTTCTAACATTTAATTTAATCCTCCATGTCACTTAGTCACTATTTCTTGTGTTTCATATATATCTTCATATATATGTGTTTCATATATAGCTTCAAGATCACTAAAGTTTTTCAGCTACATAGTCTTTGTCAGATTTTGTTTTTGTTACAGCACTTATTATTTATTATTTTATACATTGATGTGTTTTATATACATATTAAATATATGTGTTACATATATGTGTATATGAGGTATATATAATTATATGTGTTGCATAATTTGTTCTGTCTCCATCATATAAATTTAAGTCAAATAAAGATGTTATTTTGCTTCTATAATTTATCTAGCATATATTAACAATAAATACTTCTCAGGTGAATTAATGTATATATGTGCTTTTATTTTTATGTTTGGTTATTTTTAAATTAAAATAAACATGCACATATTCAATTATGTAATCAGTTTTAATAATTGGTGTAATTCCCAAAATTATGACCAAAAATCGATTCCATTATTCTCTAATAGTATCATAAATGATATGGATATCTACAAAGATCCAGATGGCCTGCCAGTGCTTAACTTCAGTAGTTGTATCCCTAGATCATACAAATTATCTATTCTCTGGTTGAATAAATGAATGAATGAATGAACAAATGGAAAAAGCCATTGGAATTATGTTAAAAGGGAGGAGTAATTACCAGAGAAAGGACAATGCAGATTAGCAAAGAAACCAATAAATGTTCTTAGGAATAAAAATAAAATGCCACTGCAATTGGATATAATTTGTAGAAAGTTTATCAATTAATAAAACTATGATTATATAATTGAGTATGCACATATTTTTATTTAATAAAATTACAAAATACGATGACAGTATAGTACATATATACTCATCTCATATTGGTTGCAGAGTTCATATGCACAGTCAGCCAAAAAAAAAAAAATAGAAGATAAAAGGAAAAAGTGCATATAACCATTTTAATAGGGAGGCAGTCCCACTAAATGAACACATGCCCGGGAGTGACCATGAAACAAAAGTCATGCTCTTCCCTCAATGGCTATCACTTCAAGTTTCTCCCATAGGCTGAATACCTCTGATGTTTAAAAAGTAGTACTCTAAAATTATAATTTACATATGAATTATTTCACATGTTTTTGGAATATGCATTTATATATAAATAAACAATTATATATATGAACATATTACAAGAGTGTTTACACAAAACTAACTTCAATCTGTTTTATTGGTGTGTGAAATATTTTCAAGAGTGATTCTGGTTATGCTTGTTTCCCTTATTTGCCAACCTGGGATGCAGACCATTTGTACAGGTTATCTTTATGCTGTAGCAAATGTTATAAAGATAAATGCTACATAACAAACAACCTGGAAAATAAGTAGCTTAAATACACAACCGCTTCAGTAATGCTCATATGGATTAGTTGTTCTCTGTTTGACTCTTCTAGGCTCTACAGGGATCAGGTAACCTTGCCTCCAAGCTGAGGGTTGGCTCTAAATATGTTCCACTTGTCTCAACTTGGGTCTACCGGGCCTAAGTTTAAAAAGTACAGCCTATGTGGGATGTGAAATTCTCATGACAAGACAACAAAGCAATCCATGTAAGCACATGTGAAGCCTCTGCTTGGATGTGTTCATGTGTCATATCCTTTAACATTTCTTGGCCAAAGTGAGTCACATGGCCAAATGCAACATCAACAGGGTGTTGAAATAAAAGTACTGTCAAAGATTGGGCTGAGGATGAACATTTTCTGAACCGTAACACATGTACCACACTACGTAAGTGTGATTCCATTATCAACTAAAACTTCCTTGTGAAAAAATGCTTGCAAAGTTCAGACGTGACTACGGTAAAGATCATGTTATTCACAACAAAAATAAAGAAATGTTAAATTTCAGAGATATTCCTATCATATTTTTTCCCCAAACTTAGGCTCTTTGATTTCAGAATTTTAATGAGATTTTAAATGGCTTTTTATAACTTCTTTGCATTTCTTTATTTTGTGACAAAGACTATTAAATAAGTTGGTTGTTAGAGATTTCAACACATACCATGATTTGGTCTGCTAATTAACATTACAGACACAGAAGTACTGAAGTACCATGGAAGTGATATTTATAGAGAATCTAAACTTCTTCAAAGTAAATTTGTTTACTATTAACTGTTCTTTGCAGAAAAAAATCTCTATAGCTATATTTAATGAGATACATAAATCACACCTAATGGACTATGACTCAGATTACTATCAATTTATGATGCTTAGACGTGGACTTAGGCATCTATTTTTCTATGACTAGTTTTGTGTGGGTTGAAATATTTATAGATGGGGAGAAAAGCTTTAATTTTTTTAAAATAGCAATAAAACATTGCATGTCTCTTTGTTCTGTTTGGTTCATAAGTATTACAGTAATAAATACTGCTGATCAAAACTAGGAAACGGGCCGGGTGCTGTGCCTCATGTCTGTAATGTTAGCACTTTGCAGGGCTGATGCGGAAGGATCACTTGAGGCCAGGAGGTCGAGACAAGCCTAAGCAAGAGTGAGACCCCATCTCTAGTGGTGGCGAATGCCTGTAATCCCAGCTACTCAGGAGGCTGAGGTAGGAGGATTGCTTGAGCCCAGGAGTTTGAGGTTGGAGTGAGGGACAATGACGCCACTGCACTGTAACCAGGGTAACAGAGTAAAACTGTCAAAAAAAAAAAAAAAAACCCCTAGGAAATTAAAATGTACAGACAGGTAAATGTATTAACCTACAAAACTTGGCCCACAAAAAAGAAACAAAGGAGAGAGAGAGAGAAAGAGAGAGAGTGAGAGTGATCAGTTTTGGGAATGAGAAAGATGAAGAGAGACAAAGAAGTATGTGTATTGTTGCTTTATCAATAGCATCCGTCCCCTATTTGCAGTGACTTGTGACATGTGGGTCTTTGGTAGTATACTAAAGGCTAGACTAAGCTGGCTCCCAGATGCTTAAGAGATCATTTTGATGCTCTTAAGAGCTAGGATGTAAATGTCTTCACTTTTTCTGAAAACAGTGCATTTTAAAGCATAGCCAATAAGGGAATTCCTTTTACCCATCTCAATATTTTACAATTTTTACCTAGTTTTAGACTTTTCTATCACCATAACAACTAGAGATATGATCAATTACTTTGACACTTCACCCCAAATCTAAGGTGTTTAATGAGGGGCAGGTACTAATTCTTTCTTTTCCTTTTTTTTCAGTAATGGCTATGTGATAATTGGTTAATGCCCTATTCATAGTTTTTACATGTTTTTCTAGCTTTTTTTTTCTTTTCTTATCATATTGATGGCACATGGCTACTTTACACATACATTTCAGCACTGATGTTAAGAGTGTAGCAAATAGTATCAACTGAGTGCTAAAATTCAGACAAAAGCTTTCCTATCTTTTCTTGCAGTTAGAGTAACTCCTTTCTAAACATTATACTTAATATAAAATCTGTTGGGCGGCTTTTCGGTAAGATAGTTTACTTCCTGACAGAAGTAACAGGTGTGAAAGAGAATTAATTGCTGCTGTCCCTTTCTCCTTCCTCCTTTCTGGAATGCAAACTTGGTATCTGGGGATAAGTTGAGCATATTGAAGCCATGATGAAACAAGTACAAGGAGAAAAAAATGTAAGACATTAAGGATGTCAGAAAAGAATGAAAGAACGTCTTAAAACTGGTCAGATTTTGAACTACTTTACCAACACTAAACATTGCCTATGTCCAATCATCTGAGGAAAGCATAAACCCATATTTTTTTATTCATGATTTATAAAGTTTTCATTTCTCTGCTGTCAAAGCACTCTTCCATTGTGTAGACTATTTATGTAGAATAAATGATAAAAGAGGATTTCCTGTTTAAAAAGTATACGTATTTTGAACTATAACCATTAATATCAATTTTCCTTCAAAAAGTTACAAACTTTTTGTTTGTATTATACAAACTTAACACCCAACTAACAGCAAATGGGAATGCCTGTTTCTTAAAATGTCTCTACAATATTAAATTTTATTAGTTTATGTATTCACTAACATTTATTCAATGTTTAACAGATGTGCCTGGCAGTGCACTGATTATAAAGATAGGAAAATAAACAAAAATAATAGTGTTCATGCCTTCCACATTTCCAATTCTGCTTTTATAAAAATTTTATATTTTTTTCTTAATGAATCTTGCAAAATTATATAGTTTGTCTTTGGTATTTTATCTTTTGTGTTACTACTGTGACTGGGATGAAGGGATAGTATAGGAAGAAGTTTAGAGAACAGATTCTAGAATTAATCTTTAAAAATTAACCAAAATGTTTTAAAACACATGCATGGATGGCAGATGAAGACTCTGCTCACCAGAGAGAAGTTCCAACTGAAACCCTTACACAAATACAAGTCCTATACAGAAGGCTCTGTACCTTCTATTCCTCTGTCCCTTCTAGGTCCTTACGTACAGCTTTTGGACTGAATCCAAATTTTACAGAACAAATCCTAGATATGTTTTAAAAATAAATTAAAAATATAGAACACGAACAAAAATGTATTAATAAAAATAAAAGGATTTTATTAAAATAGAAGGCCACAGGTTCCCCACCCTGAGGGAAGTCACAAGAGTAGATAACATGACTGACTGACTATGATAAAAGTGTTAATAACTAGGGCCAGGAGCGGTGGCTCACGCCTGTAATCCTAGCACTCTGGGAGGCCGAGGCGGGCAGATCGCTCAAGATCAGGAGTTCAGGACCAGCTTGAGCAAGAGCGAGACCCCATCTCTACTAAAAATAGAAAGAAATTGGCCAAAACAACTAACATAGAAAAAAAAAATTAGCTGGGCATGGTGGCGCATGCCTGTAGTCCCAGCTACTCGGGAGGCTGAGGCAGGAGGATAGCTTGAGCCCAGGAGTATCGCTTGAGCCCAGGAGTTTGAGGTTGCTGTGAGCTAGGCTGACGCCACGGCACTCGCCCCAGGCAAGAGAATGAGACTCTGTCTCAAAAAAAAAAAATGTTAATAACTAAATTACAATATTTATAGAAAAAATAACTAACCAAAAAGTAGGCAAGAAGAATTAAGAAATCTGAATGGTGATATGCATTTTTAAAAAATAAATTATTATTAAAATCTCTCTGTTGCAAATCTCTAGGTATCTTCAAATTTAATTCTTTTAAAATTTAAAGAAAGAAATTATAACATCTTGTAATTAATCTCTCAGAGAACTGAAAAACAATTGGATATTTCCTTACTTGAACTATGAGGTCAGAAATGCAGTGACAGTAAATGTGATAAGTACTTTTTAAGACAAGGAAATTATAGATCAATCTCCTTTGTACAGATAGCAAAATAATTGAGGAATAATTTAATACATGTAAGGAATAAATGAAATTCTCATTCTTTGTAGACAATATGATTTTACGTGTAGAAAATTTGGGAGAATCTACAGAAAAAATTAGGATTAATAAATGTATTTAGCATTGTTACTAATAGTATATATAAAAGAACAATTATAATTTTATACAATACCAACAAAAATTATTTTTTTAAGTATCAGACATTTTAATCAATAGTTATTAAAATTTAACTGGAATTCAGGAAACAATTACATAAAGAAATGTATCTTTGAAAGGTTAAAGATATTTTTGCCTCTATATATCTTCCAAAGCTGAGTATTTACTGTATCTTCAGAGGAAATAGAAACTTCCTAAGGCATAGATCATAGCATACAAATTGAATCTTAATCCTGAATTACTGGTTTACCTTGGATAGAAATGGTTTCTATCCTTTTGAGTAAATAAAAAGCTTATAGAATACCAGGAACTCCAAGAATGTAATGCCAACGGATATATTATTTTCCTTTTTATTTCAGGAAAGTACGGGGGTACAAATATTTTGGTTACATGTTATGACTTTGCCATATCCCAACCGTGATTTGAAATGTGCCCTTCCCCCGCTACAATGTTCACTGCATCCATTAGTTGTGAATTTACCCACCCCCAACACCCAAAGAATATTATTACTGTGTGAGCACCTTAGTGTTGATCAGTCAGTGCCAGTTTGTTGGCGAGTATATGTGGTGCCTATTCTTCCATTCTTGTGATACCTCGCTTCGGAGGATAGGCTCAAGCTCTATCCAGGAAACATTAGAGGTGCTAGATCACCATCATTTTTTATAATTGAGTAGTGTTCCATTGTATACATATACCATATTTTATTAATCCACTCATGGATTGACGTGCACTTGGGTTGTTTCCACATCCTTGCTATAGTGAATTGTGCTGCCATAAACATTCAAGTGCAGACGTCTTTATTACAGAATGACTGTTCCTTTGGGTAGATGCCTAATAGTGCTATTGCTGGATCAAATGGTAGTTCTGCTTGTAGCTCTTTGAGGTATCTCCAAATTCTTTTCCACAGAGGTTGAACTAATCTGCAGTCCCACCAGCAGTGTAACAGTGTCCCTAACTCTCCACATCCTCGCCAGCATTTGTTGCTTTGGGATTTTTTGATAAAGGCCAATCTTACTGTAGTTAGGTGATATCTCATTGTGGTTTTGATTTTCATTTCCCTAATGATTAGAGATGTTGAGCATTTTTTTTACATATTTGCTGGCCATTATTCTGTCTTCTTTTAAAAAGTTTCTGTGCATGTCCTTTGTCCATTTATTGATGGGGTTGTTTGATTTTTTTGAGTTCTAGATAGATTCTTGTTATCAGCCCTTTATCAGACGTGTAGAGAGCAAATATTTTCTCCCATTCTGTAGGCTGTCTATTCGCTCTAATGACAGTTTCCTTGGCTATACAAAAGCTTTTTACTTTGATCAGGGTCATTTATTTATTTTTGTAGCTGCTGTGATTGCTTGGGGGTCTTCTTCATAAATTCTTTGCCTAGGCCAATGTCTGAAAGAGTCTTCCCTACATTTTTTTCCAGGATTCTTAAGGTTTCATGCCTTCGGTTTAAGTCTATTATCCATCTAGAATTGATTTTTGTAAGAGGTGAGAGGTGGGGATCCAGTTTCAATCTTCTGCATATAGCTATCCAGTTTTCCCAGCACCATTTATTGAAAAGAGATTCTTTTCCCCAGTGTGGTAATTTACAAAAGCAGAAACAAATCAAATATCTATAATAAATGCAAAATTGCTAATGAAAACTACAAATATTTTTGAGATAAATTATAGAATAAAAATTAGCAGGAGACATAACACATTAATTGGAAATATCTACATTCATATGCTGTATCTTCACGAACTGATCCCTAGACTCATTGCAATTACAAACACACACATACACACTCGCACACATAAAACTCTCTATACAATTAGATTATACAAAGTAGTTCAATGCTAAAATAAATGAGACAGTGTGGTATTAGAACAGGATAAAGAAAGTGGCAAACAAAATGTACAGGAGGGTCCAGAAACAGTTCAACACATATATAGTCACCTGACAGGGCACCACAGTATGGTAGCAAAAGAAATAAATTTTAATAAATTAAAGTTGATATCTATAAAGAAAAACAGTGTTTGGTCTTTTACTTCTTACACGAAAAAAATTAATTCCAGGGGGTTTATGGATATAAACATAAAAGTGAAAATAATTTTAAAGGAGAACAGAAAAATATATTTGTGATCTTGAAGTAGGCAAAGGTGTTTAAACAGCATGAAAACTTCATTAATCATTAAAAAAAGATTTGTTGGGCTATATCAAAATTAAGAAATTTTATTTATCAAAAATCACTATAGAAATTCATTAAGAAATGTTCAAATTATCTCCCTAGGTTAATTGATAAAATTAATATGATCCCAATAAAAATACCAATTTTTTAAAATGGTGCTTCTCATGTCGGTAACGAAATTTATATGAATGTATAAACATGCAAGAATATCTAGGAAAACCCTGAAAAAGAAGACTATAATGGAAGATGTGCCCTAGTAGATATTAAAATATAAAAACTCTATAATTAAATCAATATGATACTGGCATAAAAAAAAAGAAGACAAAATTCAGAAAACATAGTTTCATCTGCATATAGAAATCTCAAAATTTTGAGTCCATGATAGTATTTTTAAATAATCATGTTGCATCAGCTGGACAGAAATTAGGGGGAAAAAAGATCCGTTTCTTATTCAATACACAAATACTAATTCCGAATATATCAAATATTTAAATATAAAAGAGCAAACTATGCAAATACTAGAAGAAAATACAGGCAAATTCTTTCATAATCCCACTGCTGGGCAAAGCTTTATAGCCATGATTTTAAAAATACAGATATTATACGTAACCAAAATATTTGCACCCCCATAATACTCTGAAATTAAAAAAATAAATAAAAATTTTGTAGGAAAAAATGTACAGACATAGGAAATAAAAAACAAATGACAGAATAGACTACATAAAAACTGGCATGACAGAAAACGTAAACACAAATAAAAGTCTAATGTTATGAATATTTGAAGAACTATTAAAAACTGAACTAATAAAAAGTTCCATAAAAATCATACACAGATAATTCACAGATTTATATTTAAAAAAGTGGCTCTTAAATACATGAAAATGTTCAATCTCAGAGTAGGAAAAATGCTTTAAATGAAAATTAGATACAATTTCTCAAACATTAGATTAGCAAAAATTTTAAATTGACTGTTAGAAAGGCTGTAGAAAAATAGTTACCCTTATACATTGCTATCGAGTGTAGAGTGGTTATATTCCTAATGGAAGAAAATTCGTCAGTAACTAACCAAATTAGTTATCCATTTTCCTGTTAAACTCAGCAATATGACTTAAAAGACACTACCCTGAAGATATGCTTCTAAAAATGTGGAAGTACATATGCACAAATTATTCACTGCAGGGCTATTTGTAATTGCAAACTGTTGGAAACTGTGTAAATGTCCAACTACAAGAGATTGGTTGCATAATGTATAGAACATCACATGACTGAATATTCAGCAGCTGTACAAAAGAATGAGAAAAAATCTATGATCTGATATAAAGTGATTTTCAGGATATTTTAAGTGAGAAAAGTAAAGTGCAAAGAAAGCATATTTAGTATGTGACTCTTTGTGTACCAAAAAAAAAAAAGGAAGAAGAAAACATGCATACATGCACCTGGTATTCATTGCAAAAAGAAATCCGAGTAAAATAGAAAACAATAAATTTGCTTACCTACAAAAACTGAGAGGTGAACTGGAATAAAAAGGAAGTGGGAGAGAGTGACATGTCCTTGAGTATAACTGCACAATTTTGCTTTTGGAAGCATGTTAATGTTCTGCATATTCAAAAAACAAAATTAAATCATTAAGAAAAGGAAGAGAGAGGGAAATTAAAATTAAATAAAACCAATGAATCAAATGACATTTCAAATAGCCACATTGAAGGGAAAAAATATAAATCCCAAAATTAATCCCCCCCCAAAAAATTAATCCCAAAACATAATGGAACATTATACTATACATTATCAGCTTTTGTCAGGATTGACAGGGGTGGGGGTTACAGGAGAAAAGCAAACAAATTTCAAATTTTTTAAAATATATTTTTAAACTGCGGTATGAGCAAAGCAATTTTGAAACTATTAAATATACATGATTGACCAAATGAGCAAATATATTGATGTTTATATTGCTGAGAGTGATGGTTCTCCCTGTGAAAGAGAAAGGAAGTCTCAATATGGAATTTGAAATTCTAAAACAGAACCCATGCCAATGTATTAACATTCAAGATATTAATGTACATTAATGTATGAACACACAATTTCAGAAATATGGCTATTTATATTTAGTCTAGGTCTTGGTCTTAAGATCATTAAAAGGTACTAGAAATCCTTTGAAGAATGGCTCTCCAGGCCATAGGAAGTGTAGGCACCAGAGGAACAAGGAATATCTTGTCATACCAGACAATAGGGCTACACTTAGAAAGTGATGAGGACATATCACAAAGAAGCCAAATTAAAGGAATTCCCAATGCCAAATCTGGAACAGGTTGACCACCAAATTATTAAGTATGATAATGAAATATAATGTTTTAAAAATTGGGGAACCCATGAATGATAATAAAAATGAATGAACGAAGGTACTCTTGCTTAATAGAATACTGAAAGCCAACTGGTAAATGTGAAATGAGTCCTGGAGTTGGAAAATCATCATTTTGTATCCATTAAAATTATAAAAATGTGTTCCAGCAAGAATAATTAATAGATACTAACTCCATACAAAATTTTTCGGAGGACAAGAATATTTTTAATGGTCTTAATGTATCCTTCCCCGACTGGTTTGTAATTACATGGAAAAAGATATTAACTATACACTGGATAAATTGATCAACACCATGACTGAGTGATGAAACTGCGTAACACCACTGACAGGAGCATATAGTCATCAGCCTCCAGACGGGAGATTCTTAGAGGAATGTACAATCATTTACGCAGCAATCACAGTAATAATAACTTGAATCTAAACGTAAAGAAACATCAGACTTGAAAATTCTAAATGACATCTCCCTGTTTTTGACGTTCTCATCTAAAAATGTTAATTATGAAGTTGCTATGCACAGCATGAAAATAAAAGTCAAGAAAAGTAGCAAAGGCAAAAAGTGCAATTGTGGTGGTACTAAAATACAAAATTTGTTTTCCTGTATTGTACACAAGCTCCGTTCTGTTCATTTTGGCTGTAAATGCATAGTAACTAGCAAACAAATAGTAATGCCCACCAAATGAGAAGAGAATTCAGTAGATGCATGGTTTGTGTTTTTGTTTAAAATCTATTACTGAAGTTAATGACTTAAATATATTCCATTTTGATTAATCCATTAGTAACTGAAACTGTGCTTTTATTTCACACATTTGTTTGAGTTTGCTACGTCTTGCATTTCCCAGTAGAGAGGCCAACTCAGCAATACTTTCATGAGTCA
>CAUYRB010010420.1:0-26484 GCA_963574695.1 Propithecus perrieri
GTAGTCCCAGCTACTCGGGAGGCTGAGGCAGAAGGATTGCTTGAGCCCAGGAGTTTGAGGTTGCTGTGAGCTAGGATGACGCCACGGCACTCACTCTAGCCCAGGCAACACAGTGAGACTCTGTCTCAAAAAAAAAAAAAAAGAAAAAGATATAGGTGTAAGAGAGGAAAAAGTTAGTATCTACTATTTTTAAAAATGACCTAGAAATGACCTACAGAAAAGAAAGAGAAGGAGAAAGAACAGACAAATTAATCAAATTACCGAGAGAGTTCAATAAGGTCACTGAATATATCGATGCACATATGAAAATCAACTTTCTATATATCAAAACAAACATTAAGATGTAAATGATGTTATCAGTCATAGACACAAAAATCCAACATCATAAAGATGTCAATTCTCTCTAAATTGTTAAACAGAATCAAAACAACTTCAATTCAAATCCCTATAGGGTTTTCCCTAGAAATTAAGTGAGCTGACTGTAAATGATACAGAGGGCAAATGGCCAAGAACAGACAAGAAATTTCTCAAGAAAAGAAAATATTACATAGACAGGAGGCCCAGTGGGGTGAGAAGGTCGAAGGCTGATTTACCAGACATTATAATTTACTATAAAACCACTACAATTAATATGGTAAAGAAAACAGAAAGCACAATAAACACACTCTCCTTGTCAACCAGTCCAGATTAAGGTTCTACTTGAACCTTGCTTCTTCTTTCCCATTTTTTCACTACCTTTAAAGCCCATTCAGATTATTGTCACTCTCATTTCCTATGCTCGTTTCCACAGTATAAATCATGCTATTCAAAAGAGGGTAAAAAACTTGAAGAATTTAAATTACTTAAAAAAAAATGACAGGGTATGCAACTCCAGATGAAACTAACGAAAACAGGGAAAGAAGTGACGCAGACCAAGTAAAAGCACTATTGTTTACCACCAAAAAGGGCGAAAGTTACTATTTTGATTAATAATTCGATAAAGCTATGTAAGAAGACCTTTGACTAGAGAAATATAAAATTTAGTGTTACCCTTCGACAAAAAATATTGAAAAGAGAAAGCATAAAGTAAAAACACAGACTATCACCTCACCGAATAATGTAAGACATTAAAATTCTATTGAAGTAAAACATCTTTGGTTAAGTTAAAACATAAAATATAAAAATTTGCTCTTTCTAGGAGACAAAAGTAAATGTCAAACAGAAAAGCTAAAATGTAAAAGATGAACAAAGATAGTTAAGTCAAATCTAAACAAAATAAACCATGACAATGTTAATGCCAGATAAAATTTAAATGTAAAAGAACTAAAAGGAATATAAATCATTGCATACATATATTACATAACGTGATGCTTCATGAAAACATCTGAGATTTTAAATACTATATTTAACATTTTAACATTACATAAAAGTACCAGAATACCAAAATTTTGCATAGTGAGCAACATTTTCTAAAACGTACAGATCAAAAATGTTACAAATAAAAAGGGACACTAACACAGGAAATTAAATAGGATATTTTAATAAATCGGTGTCAAGAAAAAGCAAAATAATGTGAACTATCCGACAAATTAAAAAGAATAGATGTAAAAATCTGTATCTTGGACACCATCACTGCTACTATATTATGAATATATTGCCAAAATGGAGCCTTAGTCCTTAAAATTCACATTAAGTTAAAAAAAACTGTACAAGCCACATGTTGTAACTCTAATGTAATAAATCCATATCTGAATCATTTGCATTATTAACAGTGAGAAATAAACAATGTTAGGCAAAAGAAATCACTAAAAAGCTTGTAATGTTACCACTAAAATAAAAATTAGGACATTATATATCCAAACTTATGGGAAATAGGCAATTATACTCCAAGAGAAATTCAGTGTTAAATGTTTTAGTACTTAATAAGAAAAACAAAGATAATAAATTAACCTTTTATCTTATAGGTTTAGGAAAACGTACCCAGAATTATATGTAAGAAGTAAAAAACCTGAAGCAGAAATAAATTAATGAAAGAAGAGAAACATAGAATTTACAAAGCTAAGATGTAGCTCTTTCATAATAATAAAAAGACAAATCTCTAAAAAATGTACTTTCAAAAGAGATAAAAATAAAACTGTTAAGTGGCCAAGATAAAGCAAACATGTAGAAGTTTTTCTACTAGCATTTTAAGGGACTAAATGCCAAAACTAACAGACATTGAAAATCAAAACCAAAATAAATATGTATAAACTAATAATGGAGGGACAACCTCAGGATGTCACTAAAAATAATATACAATTGTGAATTATAACTTATATAAATTAATTTATAATATTAATCAATAATTTAATAATAATTACATGTTTATACTAAGAAGAAAGGCTAAAAACTGATGAGCTAATTCTTAGAATGTAGGTCAAATGACAAAGAAAAGTAAACCTAAAGCAAGTAGAACAAGAAGATAATAAACAAGAGCAGAAATTAATAAATAGGAAAAAAATATACAACAAAGAAAATCAAGGCCAATTCTTTGAAAAAAGAAAAAAAAAGAAGAAAATCAAAGCCAAAATAACACTAACAAATCTCTAGTGGGATAGATCAAGAGGAAAATAAGGAGCAGCCATGGGAGAGGGGGGATCATATATCTCAGCAGTCCCCAATCTTTTTGGTACCAGGGACCATTTTCATGGAAGGCAATTTTTCCATGGAACAGGAATGAGGTTTGGGGGGGGTGGGAGGGATGGTTTCGGGATGATTGAAGTGCATGACATTGACTGTGCACTTTATTTCTATTATTATTACATTGTAATATATAATGACATAGTTATACAACTCACCATAGGTTGGGGACTCCTGACATATCTGGTCCAAGAGTTTCAGTCTGTACTCATGATCACAAACAGCAACTGGTACTGATTATCCCTGATAAGTTCAAACTGAGATAACTATTATACTTTATGCCTCTAGACCTTGCATTCCCCTCACCAGTCTGCTGTTGCCCCATATTTCCATACTCCTCTTAATAGTAAAAGCTCTCAAAGAAGTTATGAATGCTCAGTTTTGAATGCTTACTTTTCCCCAACTCATTCTTCAATCTACTCCAATTCTCGTTTCTGTTCTTAGAACTCCACTGAAAACTCTCCTATCATCTCCATGTAGCCAATTTCACTTCTCTGTAATCTTGCTAGGAAAATCAGCAACATTTGACATAGGTCTCCCCTCTCTCTTTTGGGAAATATTCTTCTATTTTGGCTTGGTTTTCCTACTACATCAGTACATAGCTCTTCTGTGTTTTCATAGATGGCTCCCTTTGTGTCCTCAAAATGTTAAGTTCATTAAGGTTCTGCCCTAGGCAGAATGTTCTCTATCTGCCATTCTCTTCCTAAGCAACCTTACATATGTTCTCAGGCTTTAAATGCCATGTACAAAATGTTAACCACTTTAGCAAACTACCACAACCTCACAACAGCCATGTGAGGTAGGAATGATTTTTTCACGTATTACAGATAAGGAAATTGAGGCTCAAAAGAGGATAATTTATTCAAATGATACATCTAATACCGTGGTATATCTGGGATTGGCACCCATATCTGACTCCAAATATGAGCTTTAACTAAGAAAAATATATGAAAAAATTTGTGCCCCGATTCTTTTAGCTAGAGAAACTTAACTATTAATAAATTCAGCAATTTTTAAAAAAATTTGTCCTAATTATTTTCATTTACATGTAACTAAAGGATAAGTGGCAAAAATTTGCCATTAACAGTACATCTTTATTATGTTTATGTAATCTTTTGAAAATTTATACACTTTAATAAGCACAACATATTACGTTTGTAATACTGATAAGTCTGAGTCTATTTCTTTATCATACTTAAAATTTTTCTAATATTCAACATATAGTATCTGTGTTTACAAAAAAGTACTTAGATGCCAGAGATTAATATTTTAATTTCTAATCTAGAACAGGGGTTGGCAAACTATAGCTCATGGGCTAAATTCTACCCATATATTTATTTCTGTAAATGATGTTTAATTGGAGCACAGCCATGTCCACTCCTTTATGTATTCTCTGTGACTGCTTTGACACCAAGAGCAGAGTTGAGTGGTTCTGAAAGAGACTATATGACTTGGACTGCCTGAAATATTTACTGTCTGGCCCTTTACAGAAAAGGTTTGCCAATCTCTGATCTACAATCTATCCTTGTACAAATATAAATATTAATATATGAAAAGATTTCAACAACATGCTAATTTACAACCAAACTTTCTAGATATCATTTAAGTTCAAACAATACAATCTAGAAAGGAGTATGAGGAACCCAAATTGCAACTTATTAAATATCTACCTAGTTAAGTTTTAAAATCGTTCCTCTATTATTCTGATATAGATCATTAATTTGTAATTTACACCAAAGATTATTTCTAAGAACCAAAACTGTTAATTCCTAGAACATCTAAGCAAAACGAAGGAAGGAAGGAAGCAAGTTCCAAAGGAAGGAAGTTCTGAAGGGAGAGAAAGAGGTAGGGAGGGAGGCAGGGAGGGAGGGAAACAAATGTTCATTTTTTTCTATGGTTGATTTCTATGATTTGCTTATTTAATTCCAATAGTCAATTTATACACTGGGATTCTTAAACCTTTCATGTATTATTGAAAGATTTTCTCTGAAGAAAACTGTTGCCATCAGTAAGATGAGTTTAATAAAACAAAAGGATTTTTCAGCACAGTTCCTTACACACAGTGGGCCATCAATGAACATTCGTGGCACTGAGCTGCCACAGAAGCAGAGCTGTGGTTTTGTTTTTGTTTTTTTTTAAACCTCTTAACACTACATTCTATTCACTTTGTAAAATAATAAATCAAGACTATTTGCATTTGGGGCTGAAGTATAATATCTTGGTACTTACTGGGTGAGATATAGTAAGAGGTTGAAAATAATGCCTCAATATCCCCCAAAACATCTCACTTAACAGACTGGAAATTTTAACTCAATTTTTAGTTTGGAAAAGTTATCAAATTCCCATTTTACATACCAAATTCCAAAAGGTGAAATGCAGCTGAATTCTTTCTTATTGGAATTTCCCCTTTAACTTTTGTCTATTATATGCCTACACTGAGTGGCAGCTGACAAAAAGATAAAGAGCTGTTATGTTACCCAGTTTGGGAAAACCAATTTTATGTTTTTGCTTTTAAATGCTGAGTATTTAAAGCCCTGTTACATGACCTTTACTTTATTGGCATGAGTAGGGAAGGCCATTAAAAAAAATAAGATCCATGGTATCAAGTTTTTCCTCTTACCATAATTCTAAACCATCTTCCAGAAGATAAACATGTGGAGGCTGGGAAACATCTGTACTCAGTTGAATAACTGGGAGCAGGAAAGGGTACAGGTTCTTGCTGTCTGCTCCTAATCCCTATGGGAAGTATAAATAAAACTTATAATAAGACACTCTAAGGTCCCACCGTCCCCCCCACCAAAAAACTCATCTATCATATAAAAGCCCTAAAGCCAATTTTTAAATAATAAATCAGATATTTTAAGAATGGTCCTAATTATAAGCAACAGTAAAACAAAGTTAGCTCTATTTAAAATTGTAAAGCAAAAAATCAAAAAATACTTTTCAATTGCCTAATGGCAGTAAAATTTATACATATGCCAAGACTACACACATCTGTACATTTTAAGAGATTCTACATATAAGAAATAGTTCTTTTTCCCCCTCCCTGTGACTACTGAGGAGGTATAAACATTGGTATTTTAAATTCTGTAAACACTCTCACCTGAATAATCTAAAATGAACCTAGCCTAAGTGCTCATCGGTAAGATAATTAAATTATAGAACTTCCATATTCTGGGATACTAAGCAGCCATAAAATAAGCTTTGGCATGGAATGAAAAATTTTCAAAATTAATAGCAAATCAGATTTAAAAGGTACAGAAGCATGTATAACAATTACACATGTCAAAGAATTTTTAAAATATCTACATGTCTCTTATACATATGTAGATAGATGCATAAAAATGTTTCTGAAAGCAAACAAAAAACTGTTGATGTATGGGAAGGGAAAAACGATGCTCAGAAGAAGGCAAACAGATTTTCACTTTCTGTGTGCTTTTTATAGAAAATATGTACTTTTTTTAAAATGAAGAACTTTTGTTAATATTTTTAATGAGCCAAGAATATAAAGATGGAGGAAAAAGAGGGAGTTTAATCTAAAATTCTTGTTTGCCTAATCACTGTCTCAGGGAAGCTGATTCAGTATATCACACTATAAGTACTTTGGAAGACAAAAAAAAAAAGATATAAAGTCTACTTGTAAACCATAATAATATCTACAATCTAATAAACACAGAAAGGAAAACAAATAAGCTACCAAACACTTCCTCATTTAAGAAATAATTCAAATGTCAATATAGTTTATAGCAGATTACAATGCCACAAAATATATATGTATTCCCCTTTTGATGGCATATATATACTAAGTTCGCTCTTTTTTTGCTATTTTCAAGTATACATCATCAAAATCATCATTATTATTATTAATATTTACCATTCTGCACATTAAATCTCCAGAATTTATTCATTCAAAGTGAAACTTTGTATACTTTGCCCAAGACATTTCTGCCAGCCCCAGGCACCCATTATTCTACTCTCTGCTTCCTGGGTTCACCTTGTTTTAGATTCCATGTATGTCTTTCAGTTCAATCTTTACCAGTGGGGCATAAACACTTCAGTGGAAAGATATAAAGTTTATCCTTAAATGGAAGTATAAGTTTGGCCCTTTCCATAACTAAAAATCATTTTAGAACATCTTATTAAAAAGTTTTCCAAAGGAAAAGAATTATAAAAATGTCATTGTTTAATATAGTAAAACATTTGGCATTAAAACTTAGTTAAATTTCACTATCTATAGTTCAATCTTTTGTGGAACAAAAAAAAGGAGAACATTAAGAAAAATTAGTCAAGGTCATTTTGATTATCAAGTAGACTTAAAATTTCCTTGGAAAATTAGAATTTATCTACTTACTTAAATACATGCCCTAATAAGCAAAACATGCCAGCATTAGCAAAACTGAAGTAAGTAATTGCTAAACACACAAAGACTCTCTCAGTTAAAGCTTGAAGAAATTCAATACTTTATAATCTAGTGGCTGAAAGACGTGTCTAATCCCTGATCTACAGCTTTAAGTAAATGTGAACACTCTTTGGGCCCACAGTAACTATAAGACATTGTCTACAGTATTAGGAAAGTTCAGAAATAAATTCATCAGTTATTTAGAAAACCACTGGAAATGATTAAAGAGGGGGGAAAATAGGCCGGGCGCGGTGGCTCACGCCTGTAATCCTAGCTCTCTGGGAGGCCAGGCGGGTGGATTGTTTGAGCTCAGGAGTTCAAAAACATCCTGAGCAAGAGCGAGACCCCGTCTCTACTAAAATTAGAGAGAAATTAATCGGACAACTAAAAACATATAGAAAAAAAAATTAATCGGGCATGGTGGCGCATGCCTGTAGTCCCAGCTACTTGGGAGGCTGAGGCAGGAGGATCGCTTGAACCCAGGAGTTTGAAGTTGCTGTGAGCTAGGATGATGCCACGGCACTCTAGCCCGGGCAACACAGCGAGACTCTGTCTCAAAAAAAAAAAAAAAGAGAGAGGAAAATCATATTGTATTAATACTATACCTAAGATGTGAAGAGGAAACTGGGTAAAGGATACACGGTGTCGTTGGACAGTCTTTGAAATTTCCTGTCAACCTATAATTATTTCAAAAAAAAGAATAGCACCCTCTATTGGCCTTTCTCAGGGTACTGTCCTTGGCTCTCTTCTCCCATTCCACGAACACAGTGATGATGTCCATACCTATTATCTCCAACCCAACTCTGAACTCCAGACAATCAAATGACTACAGGATAACATCATCCAGAAGGCATCTCAAACTCTAATACTGAACCATCTCATTGTTGTCCTAAAAGAACAGTTCTTCCCACATTTCCTAACTCAAGTGAAATGAACCACTATCTACCTAGTGATAAATTATATCCCAATCACCTTCTGGTTCCTCTTCTTCCTCACCCCACATCCAAACAATCCTTAATTCTATCTCTTCAATATTTTTCAAACCTTTCCCCATCTTTCCATGGCTTTAATTAAGGTCCTCATCATCTTTTTCACAGTTAATAGAAAGGGTCTCCTAACTATTCTCCTTGAGCTTAGTTTTACCCCATTCCAAACTAGTGTCCCCAGTGGTGCCCTATTTACTTTTCTAAAATGAAAACGATCATAGCTCTTTCTCTGAACTGCAAGAGATGTTCTTTTAGCCTTCCTGACAAGCTCTGTAACTCTAGCTATACCAAACAACTCATAGTATTAGAAATCACTATGCTAACATTGGGGAAAAGCTGACAGATTCAGATTCGACATATGCATTTACTACTATTCTCTCCCAAAACCAATTAAAAGGGTATAGAAGGATTTCTTTTCAATACCTAAAATCGTAAGTACAAAGATAGCATAAGAAGAATAAAAGCAATTCAGTTTGGAAGGTAGAAAGAAAGACAAGTGCTAACCAACTTAGGAGACTAAGAAACCAAGGCTCAAATCCAACAGGGTGGTTGGGAGTAGGTAAGAAGCAACTTGACTTACATTACAAAACCTCCAAAAGACTCAGAAACTGGTGGCACCAGGTATTTTGAGAAGTGTGTGTTTCCAAGGTGGTAGAGGTGAAGTGTTAATAATAAGACAACTTTTAGAAAGAGTTTAAAAAGCAGCTGGAAGTCAAGATCTCATCCACATACATAAGCAGACAAACAACTGGCCCTCCTCTGAACCAACATAAAACTGGCTGTTTATTTTCTGGTAAGGTAAAACAGACAGTCTCAAGAGAGATACCAGGTAATCAAGAACAGGGATACAATATAAAACAGGAAGATTATATTAGTATGTAACAGGGAAAAGACTGAAGGATCTTTCAATGAGGAAAGACCTCAAAATACTGACATGGAAAATTCTCCTACAAAACCTAGCCAGATCATCAATAAAGGAAAAAACTCACATTTAGCAAGCTTCCCACAAACACTCGATCCTTCCACTCAGCTTTTTAGTGCCTACTCCTAAATTTATACACAAAAAATGTTGATCTTGAAGTTGGGTGATTCATTATACTGTATTTCTTTTTTCTGTGTATGCTTCAAGTTTTTCATAATAGAAAGTAAATAAACAAAATCAGGCAAGCCAGGATCAACAGATATGATTAATTAAAACATCTAATATGAAAAATAGAAAATAAAACACAAATAGAAATTCGCACCTTGAAGGAAACAGAGACTAGTTAGAGATAAAAGCTTGGAAAAAATACATCATTAATATCCCCAGTAGAATAAAAGAAAACACTGCACTCATGAAACAAAAAAAAAAATGTACAAAAGGATTATTCAACAAAGCAAAAGAGAACTCATAGACATTAAAACATGACAGCAGGGGAAAAAAAAACTGAATTAAAAGGTTGAAAGATAAAGTTAAGGAAATCTCCTAGAAAGTAGAATAAAGGACAAAGAGAAAAAAAGGCAGAAAAGCAGTAAGAAAAGTAAATGACTGGTTCAGAGCATCTATCATCTAAGTAATGAAAAGTTCAGAAAGAGAAAAGAAAAACACAAACAAGTGGAAATAATCAATAAAATACAATAAAATTATCGAGAACCCAGGAACGTAAATTTCCAGTTTGAACTGTCCACCAAGTGTCCAGAACAATGTATTAAATCACACCTACACCATCATGAAATTAAAAATAGGAACACAGAGATGATAATACAAATTGCCAGAGAAGAGAAGGAGGGGTGACATATTCAAGAATCAAGAATTAGAATGGTTTCAGAGTTCCTAGAGCAACGCTGGAAGCTGTAAAGACAAAGGAGAAATGTCTCTAAAATTCTGAGGAGAAAATTTAGAATTTTATACCAGCCAATCAATGTGAAAGTAGAATAAACACATTTTCACACATGCAAAATCTCAAAAAAATTTACCTCCAATGTATCTTTTGCAGAATGCCACTGCCATTCACGGGCTCCATCAGAAACAAAAAGAGGGAGTAAAACAAGAAAGACATGACACGAGGCACAGAAAACAGGCACCCCACAGAAGGGAGAGGCAAGAATCCTTTTTGATAATTGGGGATCCAGTTACAACAGCTATGCACAAGTATAAAGTAAAACCATTACAAACTAAAGTGTATAACAATTTTTCATATTTCTTCACAATGATGAAAGTCACAAAACAGTTTGTTTGACCTTACTGAGGGAATCAGATGAAGAGTATACATTCTTTCAATTACATAAAAAATTAAGTGTACTGGGCAGAAATCTAAGATGGCTACCTAAGATCCTTGGTCCCCATTGTAGACACACCGTTCTTTAGTTATTCGATCAAACACTAACCTAGATATTATTGTGAAGAAATTTTACGTATATAATTAAGGTCCCAAATCAATTGGCCTTAAGACAAGGAGACTATCCAGGTGGGCCTGACCTATTCACATGTGCCCTTTAAAAAAGTTTTCTCTGGCTAATTGCATAGGGGATTTCACATTCGAGAATTTCCCCACTGCTAACATTAAAGATGTGTCAAGGAATGTGGCTGGACTCTGGAGAATAAGAGAAGTCCCCAGCTGACAGCCTACAAGAAAACTGGGACTTCAGTCCTACAGATCAAGGAGCTGAATTCTGCCAACAAGCTGAATAAGTGTAGAAAGAGATTCTTCCCCAAAGCCTCCAGGGGAAAACTTAGCCTAGCAGACACCTCAATTTCAGCCTATTAGATCCTAATCGGCGAATTCAGACATAGTGTGCCCAGACTTCTGCCTTACAGAAGAAGTATGAGTTAATAAATGGATATGGTTTCAAGCCATCAAGTTTATGGTATTTTGTTGCACAACAATGGAAAACTTATATACTAGCAAACAAAATTATTAATACAAGGGTAGAGTATGGAAAGACGTGTACAAGAAAGAATATTGATCATGACATAATGATATATGCCTTCAATAGCCTTTATACAGTCACACAAATAAAGACCTCAAATAGTACCTACCTTAAATTACAATATAATTATGTTGGGAGGATGGCGGGATAGGAGTGACACAGAGGGTATATCAAATAAGTCTGATATATAAATTTGATATATATAAATTTTCATCTTTTATGCAGGGAAGTCAAGAGATAATGCCTGTAATGTTTAAATCAAGAATAAACAATAAACCATTCTATGAGCTAGAAAGATTAAAAAACCTAAAAGATCTGGCTATGACAGCAAAAGAAGATTCTCCCACCAAACGAGAAACAGAGGGAGGAGCAGTATGCTGTCGCTTTTCATAAAAAAGTCTTTAAGAACTGACTACTTAATCTATCTACTACCTAACCCGTCTATGTGTAAAACTGATTAATATAAATGCCTGAAAAAATAAACAAAATGTACCACATTCTCTCATGTCTAGGGAGCTTTACACATGCTGCTCCATTTGTCTAAAATACCCTTACCACTGTCTCTTCTAAACCACAGCACCTCAAAGCCAAAATGTCTGAAATCAAATTCACTCCTCTCCGTTCAAAAGCAACTTACCTGTTTTCCGGCCTTCCCAAGTTATGATTGGGAAAACTTTTATTTTAAATCAAGGAAAAAGAGTGAAAATATAAACTATATTTATGCAGAAAATCCCTGAACACCAGGGAAACTGCATGCACAGTACAATGGACTGCACAGATCATGAGTCTATCATCACTGGAGACTACTACATATAATGGAATAAATCTTTAAAAAGCAGAGAATATTTTTCAAATGTCCTCAAAAAAATGTCCAAAGTAAATATACAAAATTTGTTTTAAAACTGTTTAGATCACACATGAAAAAAAGTAAAATGTGAAGTTTTCCGCTACAATTAACATAAATCACATAAAAATAATGAAAAACTTTTTAGAAGAACAACAACAACAAAAAAACACCTAAAAAACTCTGAAGACCCTGTTCTCCCATCTCCCTCCACAAAAAAACTTTGTAGAGAAGTCACTTACCTGAACAAGATGAATAAGTGTCGTCAAAATAGCACATCTCAACATATTGTGTTCTTCGCTCTGCTTCCAAAGAAGGGGCAAATATTGCACCAAACATCCCACATACGGTCGTATCTATCGCAATAAAAGTAGGGGAAGCAACAGAATTATATTAGTAAAGAAGATAACTTTGAAACACTGACAGAAGTCCCAGACAACAAATACTTAATATTCACTAGATGTAATATATTAAGCCTATATTCTTTTAAAAATAAATCAGATACCACATAGATACCCATGGCCCTATGTAAATATTTTTAAATAATTTTAAACAAGTATGAAATTTATTGAATGAAATAAAATATATGAATATGAAACAATGTTCTTTGGAGATGAATAGACAATGCTGTTATATCCTGCTACTTTTTAAATAATACAGCTTACCTGACTGGAAATTATACAATGTTTTAAAAAGAGTCAGCATTTATTCACTCATTCTACAATTATCTGACTGAGACCCCGAGGACACGGCACTGGAAAGAAAAGTATGTAAAGAAAGCCACACAAACCCTTACAATGAAAAACGGTAAGTGTGATGACAAACGTGTATACAAGGGATGGTGGAAATGCAGGGGAAGAAAACCACCTTCAAAGGATAAAATTGTTAAGTCCACTACGGATTAAGTTAATCAGTTTTTAAAATTTGCCCTGAAGCATAGCACAGCTTGGCAGTGAGCATCTTGAAAAATAAAATGGAGCTACACAGAAGCTGGACAGCACTCTGGCTCTGGGCTTAGCATCACAGTCTTTGAAATTGCTCTGAGCAGAGTATATCCTTAGGGATGAAACAAACACTAGACCTTCACAGCTTCAGTACTACCTATTTGAAGCTCATGGATCAAAATTAAAGACTGCTCCTAGAAAGGATGAATTTCTATATTCTGTAATACTTATAAAACATCATATTTCAAAAGGGTAGCCAAACAACTATAAGATTTGTTCCCCACCCTACTGGTAGAAGTAGAAGCAGAAAGATAAGAGGATAAACATTTGCCCAAACATTTCAGTGAGATATAACTGAATAAATATTCAGAGACTCATGTATTACCTATTTTCATGTATTAACTTATTATATAATATCTTATTTTCAAAACTTGAATTATAATAGTTAATATTTATAGAGCACATACTCAATTTTGCTAAGTGTTCTACCTCAAAGATCACTACAATTAGCATGTAAAAGCAGGTCAATTAATATGTAAAGACACAGGTTTCAGAGTACCTAATTCACTCATACTCAATTAAAAACAGTATATAACTGAATGATGTACTGATAAGGAAAATAAGCCGGTTTTGATTCTGAATAAATAAGATTACTTTCCAAGGAATGGCAGAAGGGAAGTATATGCTATAAATTATACATGGGGTAATAAAACCAAAGTACCTATTACATCCAAAAGCCATAAAATATTTATTTTCTAATCTTAGCTGTTCATTAGAACATATGATGTTCTACATTAAAATTAATGCTTCAAAAACAATATTTTAAAAACCACGTATAGTCACTGCTGCAAAAGACAAAAAAAAAAAAAGCCTGGGGATTAAAGTGAACAGTGTGGTGCCATGAGAGGCAAACATATTCCAATGGGAGGTAGGAGGCTAACTGGTGGTGGCAACTGAAGAAATCTGAATATTAACTTGATATTAGATAACAATATTGCATCAGTGTAAAGTTTCTTGAGTCTAATCATGGTTATGGCAATGCAGGAAAAGGAGTATATATCTCCTAAGAAGAAGAGGTCTAATATTTTGGGGTAAAGTGTCACAATGTGTGCAACTAAAATTAAAATGGTTTAACAACAACAATCTATATATGTTGATAGGTAATATATGTTGAAAGTAAATGTGGTAAAACATTAGTAACTGAAGAAATTAGGTGAAGGATATATGGGTCTTGATTTACTCTTGCAATTTTTCTGTAGATTTGAGATTTTTCAATAAAAAGACCTGAAAGAAAAATACTGTCCACATACAATTCTGAAAACAATTATAACACACGGGTTTGGGGGGTAGGCCAATTTCAATTATTTGTGTAACATTTTAAAAATCACATAGAATTAAGAACTTTTTACAGTCATCATGAAAATGCAAATCAAAACTACAATGAGATACCACCTCACATCCATCAGGAGAGCTATTATCAAACAAAAGAAAACAAGTATTGGCAAAGGTGTGGAGAAGTTAGAACCCTCGTAAATTGTTGGTGGAAATGAAAAATATCACTACTATAGAAAATGGTATAGAGGTTCCTCAAAAAAAATAGTATTGAGGTTCCTTAAAAAATGAAAACTAGAACTACGAGCATCCTTTTGGGCATTTATCCAAAAGAATTGAAAGCAGGATCCCAAACAGATTATTAGTATTCTCATGTTCATTGCAGCACTATTCACAACAGTCAATATGTGGAAACAACCTAAATGTCCATAAAAAATGAATAAAGAGCATGTAGTATATACATACAATGGCATATACATACTATTCAGCAATATGGAAATTCTGCAACATGGGACAACGTGGACAAAAACCTGGAGGTAGTATACCAAATGAAATAAGCCAGTCACAGAAAGATGAACACTGCACGATTCCACTTCTAAAATAATTAAATTCATAGAATCAAAAAGTGGAATGGTAGTTCTCAAGGGCTGGGCAAAGGGAAATAAGGAATTATTAATCAATGGGCATAAAGTTTCAGGTAAGCAGGATGAATAAGCTCTAGGCATCTGCTATACAATGTTGTACCAAAAGTCAAAATAACGTATTGTACACTTAAAATTTTGTGAAGAGAGTAGATCTCATGTTAAGTGTTCTTACCAAAGAATTTTGGGATATGTGTCTATTGGATGGAGAACAATGAGTATTACAGACTCATAAGTTAGTTCCTACATAGGGAAATCTTCACTTTTACTGGTAACACATTACTGAAAATATGAAAATCAAATATGTATTGGTCTAACAAGTATTTTAACAACAGCTCTATCCTAAGGGGGTTAAAAAATTTTTTTAGTTCCGAGTGGTAGTGGAGATCAAGAAATCCCCTGGGAGCCACAGGGCGCCTCCCAAAGTTTGGAGCACTCAAGTATTCCACCTGGGGGACCAGTCTACCACGGACACAAAAGAACATCTCAGCAGCTGGCTCTATCACACAAACATCAACCAAAGACAGGGAGAACAATGCTACAGTTCATCATAGTGTCTTCCAACTCAGAACTGCATTATACATGGATCAGCATAATAAAGAAAGAAATAATATAAGTCAGAGCACAACTAAATGAAATTGATAACAAAAGAATTATACAGAAGACTAATGAAACAAAAAGTTGGTTCTCTCAAAGGGTGAACAAAATCAACAGTCCTCTTGCTATGTTAACCAGAAACAGAAATGAAAGGACCCTAATATGCTTAATCAGAAATGAAAAAAGGAGGTATTACAACTGATACTACAAAAATACAAAATATCATCTCTGAATACTATAAGAATTTCTACGCACATAAATTTCAAAACATTGAGGAAATGGATAAATTCTTGGAAACACACAACCTCCTTAGACTCAATCAGGAAGAAACAGAACTCCTGAACAGATCGATGTCAAGCAACAAAATTGAAGTAGCAATGAAAAATCTTCTAAGAACAAAAAAGTCCCAGACCAGATGGTTTCATAGCCAAATTTTGTCAGACCTACAAAGAATAACTGCTGCCTATACTGCAGAGATTATTCCACATCGACAAAGTAGGAATCCTCCCCAACTCTTTCTATGAAGCCAGTATCACCTTCATACCAAAGCCAGGAATGGACACAACAAAAAATGAAAACTAGAGGCCAATATCCCTTATGATTATAGATGCAAAAATTCTCAATAAAATCCTCGCAAACTGAATTCAGCTGCACATCAAAAAAAATAACCCACCACGATCAAGTGGGCTTCATCCCAGAGATGTAAAGATGATTCAACATAAGCAAATCTATAAATGTAATTCACCACATAAATAGAAGTAAAAACACAGACCATATGATCCTCTGAATAGACACGGAAAAAGCATTTGACAAAATTCAGCACCCTTTTATGATAAGAATTCTTAATATAACAGGCATAGATGGAATATACCTCAATATTATAAATCCATATATGAGAAACCCACAGCCAACATAATACTGAACAGGGAAAAATTGAAAGCATTCCCACTTAGAACTGGAACCAGACAATGTTGCCCACTATTACCACTTCTCTTCAACATAGTGCTGGAAGTCCTAGCCAGAGAAATCAGGCAAGAGAAGGAAATCAAGGATATCCAAATGAGGAAAGAAGAAGTCAAACTATCACTCTTTGCTGATGATAATGATCTTATATCTAGAAAATCCCAAAGATTCTGTCAAAAGACTCCTGGAACTAATAAATAAATTCAGCAAAGTCTCAGGTTATAAAATCAATGTACACAAAGCAGTGGCCTTCCTATACACCAACAACCATCAAGCTGAGAATCAAATCAAAGGCTCAAAACCGTTCACAACAGCAACAAAGAAAATAAAATACGTAGGAATATATTTAACCAAGGAGAGGAAAGACCTCTACAAGGAGAACTACAAAACAGTGAGGAAGGAAACTGCACAGGATGTAAACAAATGGAAAAATGTACCATACTCATGGATCGGCAGAATCCACTTTGTTACAATGTCTATATTACCCTAAGTGATTTACAGATTAAATGCAATTTTCCCATTAAAATACTGATGTCATTTTTTTTGCAGATCTAGAAAAAATAATTCTATGCTTTGTACGGAACCACAAAGACCCCGAATAGCCAAAGCAACCTTAAGTAAAAAGAACAAATTGGGAGGCATCAATTTACCAGACTTCAAGCTATACTACAAGGCTACAGTAACCAAAACAGCATGGTACTGGCACAAGAACAAAGACATAGACCAATGGATCAAAATAGAAAACCTAGATATAAAACCTCATACTGCCTCATACTGCCTCATCCTCATACTGCCATCTGATCTTTGACAAAGCAGGCAAAAACATACAATGGGGGAAAGAATGCCTATTCAATAAATGGTGTTGGGAAAATTGGATAGCCAAATACAGAACACTGAATCAGGATCCACACCTCTCACCACTTAAAAAAATTAATTCACAATGGGTAACAGACTTAAACCTAAGGCAATGAAACCGTAAGAATTCTAGAAGAAGTTGGAAAAACACTTACAGTCAAAGAATTTATGAAGAAGACCCCAAAGGCAATCATAGCAACAACAAAAATAAATGGGACCTGATTAAATTTAAAAGCTTCTATACAGCCAAGGAAACAATCAATAGAGCAAATGAATAGACAGCCTACAGAATGGGAGAAAATATTTGCATGCTATACATCCAATAAAGGGCTGATAACCAGAATCTACAAAGAACTCAAGCAAATCAGCAAGAAAACATCAAACAACCTCATTTAAAAGTGGGCAAAAGACATGAACAGAAACTTTTCAAAAGAAGAAAGATTAATGGCCAATAAACATGAGGAAATGCTCAACATCTCTAATCATCAGGGAAATGTAAATTGAAACCACAGCGAGATAATTACCTAACTCCACTGAGAATGCCTTTTATCCAAAAGTCCCAAAAGAGTAAATACTGGCATGGATGCGGAGAGAAAGAAACACTTATATGCTGTTGGTGGGACTGTAAACCAGTTCAACCTGTATGGAAAGCAGTACGGAAATACCTCAAAGAACTAAAAGTAAACCTACCATCTGATATGGCAATCCCACTACTGGGTATCTACCCAAAGGAAAAAAAGTATTTACTAAAAAAGACACTTGAACTTAAATGTTTACAGTAGCACAATTCACAATCACAAATATGTGGAAACAACCCATGTGTCCATTAATACAAGAGTGGATTAATAAGATGTGGTATATGTATACCACGGAGTATTACTCATCTATAGGAAAAATAAAATGGTGAACTAATAAATACCTTTTGTAACAACCTAGATTGAACTCGAGACCATCCTCCTAAATGAAGTATCACAGGAATAGAAAAACAAACACCACATACACTCACTATGAAATTGGAACTAAATGATCAACGCCTCGTGTATATATGGTACTAAAATGCAACTGAAATCAAGCACGTGGAAAGGGGGAGGAAGGGACACGTAAATTCACTCCTAATGGGTACAATGCACACTATCTGGGTGATAGACACACTGTGACTTAAACTGTACAAAAGTAATTCCTGTAACCAAAATGTTTGTACCCCCGTAAAATTCTGATATTGAAAAAAAAAAAATTTTGAGTCTCAAATGACACCTTATCTTTTAGATAAAATTTTCAACAGAATATTTTATATTTCATAGGAGCCCTTTAATTTTGTTCTTTTTCTTCAGAAATGCACAAGCCTAAAGGCTGTCTGACATCACACCGGATGATTACATATTTATTTTGACTACAAATTTATGAAATGTCTGTATGAGAATAATTTAATTGTAGGTTTTAAACTACTTTTTCAAACAGTAGAGAAAATATAATATTCAAATAATTGTACACTATGGTACAAAGACGGTGCCTTCACTAAAACTCCAAAATTAAACTATATGTGTCAGAAAGCACTGTTGTAAATGGCTGTAGATGTCTGCACCCTAATATCATAAAGATAATTCAAAAAAAATTTGTTGAACTTAAAAAAAATGTTTGTAGCCTAATGGACAAAAATGACATTGAGCTTAGGATAGTTGAGGGATATATGCAAAAGAATATAAATGATGAGGCTGTTCAAAAGTTAACATGGGAAAAAGTTAAAGAATCAGACAATAGAAAATATTTTTCTTAATAATTTCCTATGTTAGTTTGAGTTCTGAAATAGAAACCTCTACTGGACCACTGTATCTTATTGTTACTTACTGATTATATAGTCACCTGAGTTGGTTAGGCTATTTGTATTCTGAAAGATGAGTGTGGATAGAAACAAAAAAACATTTTTAAATTTACTACACAAAATGAATTTCAAACTTTTGGTGAAAAACGTTTAGAGGTTTGGGGAAACAAAGGTAAAAAAATTCATTTCTATTAAAAAAAAAAACTTCTTAGTTCCATTAGCAAGATATATCTAAATAAGACTGCAGAAAATGACCATATCTTTTTTTTATAACCAACTTTTTACACAAACAATAATTTATTATAATTGTATAATACTCTGAAGCATACTGGGCAAGTTAGGTGAGCTCAGAATTATTTTTAACATTTTTTACATGAGGAACAAGCTTGCCCAAGCTAAAGAGAGTCAGGGACTTAAAATGAGTTTCAAAAAAAGTTACAATTAACTATCTGTATAACCGAACTCTCAGTGTTGTTTAAAAACCATCATCCAATGAATTAATGTAATTAATAAGAAACCCCAGTGTTAAGAAATTTGTAAGCTTTTACTGCTTTTAGACTCCAGTACTCTGATCTGCTTAAAAGGATTAATAGTGACTTAAACCTACCACAGGAGTTGCATAATGTTGAGTTTGAGTATTGACAGTGCCATTAAAATGTATGAACTTTGACAAATTCCTTAAAGCTTCAGATTGTTTGAAATAATAAATTTCAACTTCCACTTCAAGGCTTTTGTGAGGATTAAATGAGATACACATGCAAAGCACTTAGCACATAGTTGGTACATTGTCATTATTCAATAATTGATAGCTATGCTCATCAACTGCTTCAGAATTAATAAATAGGCTCAAGGTGTCAGAATTCACTAATAGCAGATGCAAGAGTAGATTCTAAGTCTGTGAATTCTAAATCAGTTATTTTCCTCTAATAGCTTACAGATTTGCTTCAGTGCTTTTCAAACAAGGATATGCAATGGTCAACTGGGATAAAAGAAGCCACAAGATAATTACAGTGTGGTTTCCTAGATTATCAATTTTTCACAAAGATTAAGAGCGATGGGAAGCTGAATAATTTAACTGTTAAGAACTTTACACATCATTTTTATATTAAGCCAAATGTAGATATAATGGGTAATAGGTTGCAAAACACACTTAATTTTTAAGGTAAAAATAACAGACTTCGGAGAAAATTTGCATTTGCTGACAGACAACTAAGACTATGACCTCCATTTTAAATATTTTAACTTTCTTAGTCATTTTTTAAAAACTGTAGGCCAAGTGCCATGGCTCATGCCTATATATCTAGCACTTTGGGAGGCCAAGGATGGGAGGACTGCTTTAGGCAGAAGTTCGAGACTAGCCTGGGCAATACAGTGAAATCCCACCTTTACAAATAAGAACTGATAATAAATATCAATTTTGAATAATACATAACTGAACACAGCCTGTAAGTTAGAAGCATTTTAATGAATGTTTTAACTTTTAAACAATGTAAAGATATTAATAAATTCTACATGTATTCTACTCACCTCTCTGACACTTATTTTCATGTTTTACAGCAAAATTACCTGCATGTTGACTCTTTCGATCACACAAGAAAGGACATGCAAAACGTGCATCTTTGTGTCACATTCTGTAACTTGCTGTAGTAACTGAAAAAGTAGTGTGAACATGGTTTCCAAATACTGCAGGTAAAAAAAAAAAAAAAAAGGTTCAGAACAGAAATGTATATACATAGATGGAGTAAGAAATAAATCACAATGTCAAAGCAATACAATACAAACAGAAAGGCAAAATCGTAGCATTACCTAAACAACTTTAAATGGTTCAAGCTGCCAGTATGTAAGACCGTGATTTTTTTCTTTATTGCTGCTAAATGTGTACATTTCAGAATTTAATTCATTCACAAACGGAATAATGTTTAGAGGAAAACTGTCTAAACTGTGTGTGTTTAAATTTTATGCTGTTAACTAAACCACTAACAGTGCATTGTCTTTGTTCTTCCATGCAAGCCTGCTGCCAATCACAAAATGTTTTGGTTTGCAATACCTATTTATTAAAGCAAAATGAATATCAATTATTGCACTTATGTGCCAGCTGTGTGGCTCTTCATATATGCTGTATGGAGACACACATTTTTGTAGATATATACTTGTTATTCTAAGAATGACAGAGTATTTCTTATTAGGAAATAGAAAAATATCTTGTGTCTGGCTATGAACAGGCACAGGAAATTATGAAAATTATGTTAGAAACTGATAAATCACAGATACATAAAACAAATACTTGTTCTTTCAGATAACTGGTTCATTTTTATACAAATTTCTGAAACACATTCATTTCACCTAAAAATATCCAGTGATTATTCAAGAAAAATCACTACTCTAAAAGTTTCCCCACCTATGACCCTCACAAGAAGTAAAGACAGATATTTTATCACATAACTTTTCTCTCACCTAGTCCTCTTAAGAACAAACACTACCACCACAATCTTAATGACATATTTAACAAGTGCTTACTGGGTACCAATTATGTGAAAATGCCTTGTTAGATACTAGGGGTTGAGTAAAGAGTAAAAAGAGTAAAAGACTTGATATTCTGTTCATGCAGCAGTAAATTGTAATCTAGTGTAGGATACAGACACATATGCACAAATAATACAGAGAAATAACATAAGGAGTAAAAGTAATAAACACATTAAATAAAAACATTAGATGTTTTAAAATCATGAGAAAAGAAAAACTTTGGCAATCAACTCCAAATACATGACAAAATAGCTGAACAAAAATAAGCAGAATAAATGTGAACTGTTACCAACAAAAGTTATCAGAACAGTCACAAGTGAAAGTTATACCCTCCCAAATAATCCAATATAGTATACTTTACAACTCAGCTTTAATAGGTAACAAATATATATACCTTCAGCTATAAAATAGCACTCAATATTCAAAGACATAAGCAGAAATTGCTTTTTAAAGAAAGCAATCTGGAAATGAATATTCTTACCGGTAGAAATTGATCTGTTCTAAATTCAAAATCATCAACAGGTAAAGAGCAGTTAAGGAATACTGAAAACATATGAGTTTATTAGGATACAATATCTAAAAAAAATACAGTAGAACAATCAAAAACTACATTTTGAACTATCTCATAAATTAATTTCACAAAATAAGTACAATTTAAAAGTGTTAAAATTCTACACAATGAAGTATTTTTAAATTTTTTAAAGGATATTTAACTTCAAAGTTGTAGCTGTTTCAATACGGACCTAAAAGAAAGTATATCATAAGTTTTTAATTATTCTAGCATGACTAAAAATCATTACTATCAAACAAATAATTTTATTCCAAATCACTTTCTTTGTTCTTTTTATTAATATTAAAGTCACAGAGTATATAAATATGCAGAAATAAAAGGACAGTCCTCTTAGTTTGCAACAAGGGGTAAAAAGAAAGGATAAAGCAGTATTTTATTCCTACTCTTCTCAGTTTCCCATAATTTGCCTAAGAAGCCTTTAATCTAGTAGGTGCTTCCATGGAGAAAAATTATTTGCCATACGGTATGTGGAGAGCATGGGACTGAGGGAAAACAGCAAGCAGGTGATGTCCAAGGAAAAGAGAAGGTTAAGAGGCAGGAAAACAGGGTGGGGTTGAGCAAGCAGGAAGATGTGTAAATGAATGGTGCAGGAGACAAGGAGGAAGAGGGGGAGAAAAAAAGAACATGGATTCCCATCTGTGACTTCGATTACAGTAAATCCTTGAAATACTCAAAAAAAAAAAAAAAGAAAAAAAAAACCACCTAATTTTCTAAATCCCAACGTTTACAAATATATAGAAAGGTTTATACAAGCTCCTGACCTCCCAAATCATATTTTTCTATGTTTATCAGCATGTTGCCTGGTCAAATCATATTATTAGAACATAATCTCGTTCTTTCTAGTTTTACCTCTGAATTATTCAGCTAAATTCACACAGGCTAACATACAGTTTCCACATAACGTAACATGAACTCAAGCCATGACTAAATTCTATATTCTACTCTGTAAAACAATATATCTAAAACTTTTATTTCCTGGCTAAGAGTCATAACTTTCTTAGATGGTATACTTTCCATACCTATAATAGCAACTAATTTTTTTAATTGCCATTTTTCAGAAAGAAAGACTCTTTTTTCAGAAAGAAAGAGTTTTAAACATTTTACACAGGTTTATGAGGCCTTGAGATGTTGATTAGGCATTTGTGGCAAATGTTAAGTACTCTACTGACAAATCCACAGATTCTAAAAGCTGACAGTACAGACGTTTTTTCACCCGTCTTTTCCTTTTATTCATTGTCCAAAGGCAACATGAGCATCTCTAGATTTTTAACTGGATTTCACAAATTTGCTGATTATGCAATACATGCAAAGCACTGTGGCAAGTATTCTACTACAAATGGCCTCATGAGAAGACTGCATACTCATGTATTTGATAAAAAATATTCAATGAGTAATTATTATCAGGCACTGTGTTAGTTGTAGAAAAAGCTGAGTAAGACAAACCTAGTATTTGCCCTCGTAGAGCTTACAATGGCGGGAGAGGAACCAATATTAAATAATTCCTAATAAAAATGGCTAACTTGAAAAGGTCCCCTTGAAGACATGAACTATGTCTAATCATCTTTTAATTTACAGCATTTAGTACAGAATAAGTGTTCAACAAGCTTTGTATTAATAATTTAATTCACAGACACCAGGACATGAAAGCCCCTCAAAAAAGAAACAAGAAATGAAATTGCCAGCACTCTAACCCTTAATTCTCTGCTGAATTTCTTCTCCATAAGGACCTTTTATTCTAAAGATGCACTCAACTCCTAGCCATAACATCTATGCAAGCAAGTATATAAAACAAAAAGCACTTGAATGAAACTAGATGTATCTTCCTTCCTAACAAAGGGAAGTCAGTGTAGTATTACATGCAAAGAAGAAGGTGAAACGAGTTGAGATGATCTGTCTGTATTCCAGTTTAACTGTAAGAAGAGAAAGCCAGATCATAAGGGAAAAAAACTGCAGACTTTCTAAGAAAGTTGAGGAGCATTTAAAATGATATGACAAATAAAAATAAGAACAAAATCCATTCTTCCTGAGCTTTAAAAGAAACAAGTGGCACTTACCACAAACCAACAGAATGAATTTGGCAGCAATTCATGAGAGACGGAGGAGAAAAATCAAAACCCAAATTTATAGAATGAAGAGTTGGGCAGTGTGCTGAAAGACTGGTAGGATAGAGTCTAACACATTCCCAGGATACTAGTTGTTCAAGAAATACTTTCATAAATAAATGCAGAAAACAAAACATAAAACCTCCCTTGGCAAGATTCTAAACATGACTTTTCATAGAGTAAATCTAGACCTTCTGAAGGGGAGTAAAACCTCAAGTATTCAGAACTGGATCCAGACCATGAATTCAGCCTGACAGTCTACCCTACCTCCAGATAAAATCTCAGGAAATTCCTTAAAAAATAACAGGCTAATTCCATACTAGGAGAACAAGCGCCATCAAGATATCAGAAACATTGGAAGGATCCCCAAAGCATGAAAGCAACAGAGAAATGAACAGAAGAAACCAGAGGTCTACACTATTTCCAAAGAATACTGCTATAAAGGTGAGCATAACCAGATATTTCCATGCAGATGTCACTATGAACGCGCCTTGGGGATAATTAGGTGGACTTGGACTAGCCCAATGCCTGATCACTTCTACATCCTGGCCACAGAATTGAAGGCAGTCCACAAACTAAAGCAGTGAGCACGGTGCTAGAGCCAGAAAGAAATGGCAGTGTCTCCAGGTCTTCAGACCACCAAAGAAATGTAAATAAGGCAGACATGAAATAATAATCTGAGAAATAAACATAATGACTTCGTAATTTAATTGTTTAAAAAGCTATCCTCATTCTTAGATTCTCTCCTACCCCTGTCTCCTAATCCATTCGATAAACATTTTCTAAGACTTGATTCCATGCCAGGCATAAGAGATACTAACACGAATAATATTATCCTATACTATCCTATGTATTCCTACTATTACTATTACTATATATAACTAGGTACTTTTTTCTGCAATAAAATCAAGATCACTCAAATAAACAAACTGATATACTATTTCTTCAGAAATATATATATATGTATAAATAAGTTTCTTAAAAAACAAAAAAGCACCTTCAATTTATTCATCTCCTTTTAAGAAAATAATTCTAACGCTCATTTTCATAGGTAGTGGATACCAGACATACTAATTACAAACCCAAAACTGACTACAGGAAACTGACTAGACTAAGGTTTCCTTTCTTACTGGTTTTAGATTTGCCTAGTATTTTCATGTCTCAAACACAGATTATTTTATATCTCCTTTGGAAATTACATTCAGCGAATATAACTGAACTCAGAATTCATTCTGGCATCTTTCAAAACACCGACTAGACAGTTTAAAACCTTTAGTAGTGTTTTTGAGATACAAAGGATATGCAAATAGAAAAAATAAAAACTGTAAGACAGAAAATTTGACAAAACTTGAAAGATCCATAAAAGGCACAAGAGTGGAAAGATGGGAGAATTTCTATGCACCTTGAGTATCTCTCCCAGATCCCAGCTGTACCTCCCACAGTACACACAGGGTTTACTAGTCTTGTCCATGTCACTGAAAGTCCTTTATTAAACTCCACTAAGTAACTTTCCATTCTTGAAAATGTACTACAGTCATGCACCGCATAATGATGTTTCGGTCAACAACAGACAACACATACAGCCGTAGTCTCGTAAGATTATTATGGAGCTGAAAAATTCCTATTGCATAGTGGCATCGTAGCCCTTATAATGTTGTAATGTTGTAGCGCATCACATTACTCAGGTGTTTGTGCTGATGCTGGTATACACAAATCTATTACATTGCACTAGCATAAAAGCATAGCACATTATAATTATGTACAGTCTGTAATACTTGATAATAAACAACTATGTTGCTGGTTTATGTATTTACTATACTTTTTATCATTATTTTAGAATGTACTCTTTACTAATCAAAAAAAAAAAAAAGTCAGGGCCGGGCGCAGTGGCTCACGCCTGTAATCCTAGCACTCTGGGAGGCCGAGGTGGGCGGATCGTTCTGAGCTCAGGAGTTCAAGACCAGCCTGAGCAAGAGCGAGACCCCCCCATCTCTACCAAAAAAAATGGAAAGAAATTAATTGGACAGCTAAAAATATATGTAGAAAAAATTAGCCGGGCATGGTGGCCCATGCCTGTGGTCCCAGCTACTCGGGAGGCTGAGACAGTAGGATTGCTTGAGCCCAGGAGTTTGAGGTTGCTGTGAGCTAGGCTGACGCCACGGCACTCACCCCAGGCAACAGAGTGAGACTCTGTATCCAAAAAAAAAAAAAAAAAGTCAACTGTAAAACAGCCTCAGACAAGTCTTATAGGAGGTGTTCCAGAAGAAGGCATTGTTATCACAGGAGATGACAGCTCCATGTGTGTTACTGCCCCTGAAGACCTTCCAGTGGGACAAGATG